>ML112050.1:0-64676 GCA_003697995.1 Taxidea taxus jeffersonii
ATATATATATATTTTTTAACAACAACCTATTAGGTAGGTATGCCCACCACATCAATCTGGTAAGATTAAGAAAAGTTAAGCAATTGAAAAAAGTAAGTTAAGCAACTGGCTCAAGGCTGTGAAATCCCAGCATTAGGACTTGACCTATTCCCTCCATTTCAAATCTATTTCTTATTCCATCACTTACGTTGGTTTTACTGAAGATCAAGTTCTTTAAAAAAAAAAAAAAAAAAAGGTAAAAATTTTCTTTAAAATGAAGCTAACTAAAGCTAACTCGAAACTAAAATGAAAAGGAAAGCTAACTTGAAACTAAAGCTAACTAAAAGCTAAAATGAAGCTAACTAAAGAAACATCTAAATTCAAATACTGGTAGCCTTAAGCCCTTAAGAAACTCAAGATGAGAAAATCAAGATCTAATGGACTACAGGAAACTAGACAAGTAAATGCACATTTACCTTGCCTTGGCATGAGATCCAGACCAGCCTGAAAATCAGAGGGAAACAGAAACCTAGTTCTGAGAGGTTCTGTGAACAGAGACACAGGGATGCACCTTGCTAATTAAAAAATGGAAGAGAAGGAAAATGACACAGAAGAAAACACAACCAGGTGCTACAAGACATGCAACATGTGTGCCACCAACTCAGAATATACTTGAGATACATTTGCAGGAAAGCAAGCTGTGTAACGTATCTCCAGTGTCATCCGCATCCAACCTGCCCAGTAATAGCCAAGTCTGAGTCAGCTACTACCATTCAAACTTCATCACCATCTGCTCAAATGTTAAAATACTCAGTAGCAGTGACTTCAGTAATACTCATCATTAGCAATGATAATCAATACCTCAGTAATTATATTGGGCGCCTGGGTGGCTCAGTCTTTAAGTCTCTGCCTTTGGTGGGGATCATGATCCCAGGATCTTTACATCGGGCTCCCTGCTCATCAGGAAGCCTGCTTCTCCCTCTCCCATTCCCCCTGCTTGTGTTCCCTCTCTCACTGTGTCTCTGCCTGTCAGATAAATAAATAGAATCTTTAAAAAAAAAAAAAAAGATGTTTACAGAGACAAAAACAAAATGAAACAAAGAACCCCCACACATTAAGCAATTCACTTTAGGGAGAAAAACAAAAAAGTATCTCAACATGTTATCCAGAAGTCCTAATGCAGTGATGACAAATAATTACGTTACAGCCCCATTTCATTCAGGGAAAGCAAGTGTTGGGAGTCTTACTTCCCATCACAACAGATGAACATTCAGATGCAGAAAGTTATAGGGAGAAGGCATTTACATGCAGGACAATCTTTAGAAAAAATCAACTAGAAAGGCACACTTCTCATTGGTCCAAATTGCTAAATCATCTACACAAGAATTGCACTGAGAAGTTTAAAAAGAAAAATAAAGTAATAAATACGTTAGCTATTTTTTTTAAGATTTTATTTATTTATTTGACAGAAAGATCATAAGTAGGCAGAGCAGCAGGCAGAGAGAGAGAGGGGAAAGCAGGCTCCCCACCAAGCAGAGAGCCCAATGCAGGGGCTTGATCCCAGGACCCTGAGACCATAACGGGAGCCGAAGGCAGAGGCCCAACCCACTGAGCCACCCAGGTGCCTCCTATGTTAACTATTAATAAAGCCTTCCAATAAGCAATTTCTTTCTACTTCAATGTGACCTTTGGGCTGATAAAATTCTAATAGGCTGCCCAAATTTGACAAGTTATAACAACATTAACACAAAAGTCAAAGCACTTACACATAGCAGACCAAAAAAATCTAAGGCTTAGGGTATTACACCAAGATTAAAAAAAAGTATCAACTAGAAAAAAAAAGACAACAACAATTTGCAGGGGTTGTAATGGTGAGAGAGGAACTACCAGAATTTTCCATCATGAAACAGCAGACAAATATCTATAAACATCTTGGTGCTAACAAATGCAAAGGTAATAAAATTCTGCTTTTTAAACTACAATTCATTATTCTCTCTGCTGCCACTAGAGCAGAGAAACACAAAATTACCTGCTTCCCTTTTAGCCCTAACACTTAATGCTACAAGGGAGGGAAAGAGGAAATGGCTGTAGGGCCACAGCTGTAGAGGCAGAAAGACCCCAGGCTACAGGCGACTGCCACCACGAAGCATGGATCAGAAACAGCCATAAACTCAGGTGGGTGGTGTGAAGAACACAGGGGAAAGAAGAGTAATTCACTGCTTAGAGGGTTGAGCACACATGGTGGTTCCATTTATGGGATGGGGAACCTAGAACCTAGAACCCTGTCTTGTGCTTATGAAGATGCCCTTCAGATATCCAAGTGGAGATGGGAGATGCCAGACAGACCACTGGACCAAGAATCTGGAGCTCGTGAGAGACACGAGGGCAGGAGACACCACCTGATGGGTGTGTTTATAGTCAAGGGACTAGGAGGTCACTTTTGAAAAAAGGTCTAGACAGAGAAAAGAGCCAGGGACAAAGTTCTGAACCACTCCCACCCTTGGAGATCAAGCAGAGGAGAAGGTTCCCCTAAAATCATCAGAAGAAGAGCAGTCAGTGAAGGAGAAGAAAACCAGGAGCGTGTAAGGTTGCAGGGGACAGAAGATGAAGGGTGGGTGTGTGAGAGTGGACAAAGCAGCACAGAAGGTGCGAGAACAAAGGAGGAGAGGCGTCACGACACCACCATCCAGGGAACGGGAATGAAATGGTACAGCAGAGCTGCAGTGAGCCCGGTTTCGTTGACGGTCTGCTGAATATTCAACTACACGCTCCACACTTGCACTTTACATTATCAGGGCTGTGTTAATGACTGTCCACTGGCAGAGGGAGAGCAACAAGGCATCTGCTGGAGTTTGGGCCACATACTCGAGCCTGGACTGGGAGGGAAGGCCAGGCCATGAGAGGGATGACAGACTGTGAAACAAAGGCAAAGCCCAAGGTTTAGAGGTTTCCAAGGAGAAATGGCAGAGTATGTTAAGTGGAAGGGTAGGAAGTGGTGGTCAAATAAAGGAAAACTTGTAACAAATTCCAGAGGTGTGCACAGTTATTGGTGTGGACTGGGCCTAGGACAGCAGTTCTTCAACACGTTGGTCTCAGTCACTTAGCAAAGTGACCTCAATAACAATCACACTGTGAGTATGGTGAAGTCAAAAATGCCCAATTCTTATTTAACACCCTAAACTGAAACCAATTTCAATTCAAGATGTCCCAAAGACCTCATAATGCTGGATGAAGAGTAGCCATTCTACATGGAAGGTTTCATCGCACAATCACCAGAGGACCCATTCATACTTCCACAACAATAGGGATAAGGTTATTAAAGTAAAAACAACTCCATCAAAAGCTCTATGGCCTGCCTTGTCTTCAAAGTCACCATCTCAAAACAGGGCTGGATAAGAAACTCTTTAACTGTATTTTCTTCTTTCACAACTCAAACAAGTATACAAAGAAGGCCCATAAAGGGTCCATAGCTGGGATGAAGTAATCATACACAGGGCCAGAGAGGGGAGCAATGAGGTATCTTTCAGAGCATTCTAGTAATAGTAGAAAAGGGAGTTTGAAAATTAATAGCTAATGGCACGTGACATTTTAGCTCAAGGGTGGAAAGCAATAACCAGAAGAAAACCACAGCAAGTACTGCCGACTTGCTGTGGTTTTCTAAACAAATTTCTATGGCTTCTCAACAAAGGTTACGTGGTGTCTGAAATATGAGAAACACAAAAATTAATCTCATTCCCAGATATTCATCCTCAGTAAGATCACTAAACACATTATACTGACAAAATATCCCAAAGGTATTCAAATACTTCTTTATTTCTTATCTAATCCTCAAATGAGTGATCCCGTGAAGCAGACAAGACGGAATTCACAAATGAAGAAAGTGAGGCATTACAAGCTACATGACTCCTCTAAGGTCACATGCCCAGTTAGTGGAGGAACAGGAAGAGTGTTTCCCTAAATCAGAGCTTTTCCATCACCCCACGCAGATTAATTATTACTTATAATGATTAATGCAACCACAAGGATTCTGAGTGCCCTAGAAAGTTTCCACATCACATTTCCACATCACATTTCGGCAATATGCCTAAAGCCAAAAGAGGAGGTCAGTTCCCAGTGTACCCAAATCATGTGAAAAAAACAACCCAAAAGAGCTACATCCCTACACAATTAGATCTAGAGAATGTAATTTGAAATCCTGTTACCCTCTTGTAATACTTTTGCTTACCACATGGATAGCACTGTTCAGTATACTACACTAGCAGACACTGTACCTTTTAATGATTGTTAGGATAAAAAGTAAACTATTTAATTAGAAACATAGAGCTAAGGTTACATAGTCACTGGAAATGTTATTCATCAACTTCAAGAACAAGCACCACTTCATTACCATGGGTGGACAAGGGCAGGCTCAGAATTCCCAACAAGTTTGAAGCTGCTGCATTTTTTAAGATCAAGGCGGGTCAAACCAACATACAGGTGCTGAGCTGAAGTTCTGCCAACAAAAAGAACCAGGTTTTGCAAGGAAAGCAAAAGAAGAGACAGAGAAGCCTCTGAGAATGGAAAAGCTCAACGAGAAAGAATAAGAAATCTCAGTCAAGAGAAGTGACAAAAGTAGACAAAGCAGGAGCACCTGGGTGGCTTCATCAATTAAGTGTCTGACTCTAAATCTCAGCTTTGGGAGTTTAAGCCCTATGTTGGGTTCCATGCTGGGTGTGGAGCCTACGTGAAGGAAGGAAGGAAGGAAGGAAGGAAAGAAGGAAGGAAGGAATTAAGGAAGGAAAAGAGAGAGGGGAAGAGGGAGAGATTAAGAAAAGAGAAGAAAAAAGAAGAGTAGACCGAGGCAGAGCCATCCCCATGGAGCTCAGAAAACCCAAGTGCTTCAAGGAGACCGACCTTCCTCTCTGGGAGGCAACAATCCTGACTAGGGTACACACCGAATCTAGCACTGGTCTCCCTCTAACAGCTCACAAGATTATTTCAGCAGAGACCTAAGATAAAATGATGAAACAACATGAGATCAGATAGCCTGAAGAAAAGAATACTAAGTAACAATTAACGGTCTTCACCAATATGAAGCATTTTTATGAAGATCAAAGTAACCAACTGTCTTCATTTTCACTAAAGCTTAAATTGCAAAAAAAAAAAAGGAAACTGCTTAAGCAGAGCAGTTACTGGCTCTTAAGACAGTGTTACTAAGAGACTTTCAGATCCTACTTTCAATCCCCCCCCCCCCGCCCCAGTGATAGGATAAACATGGAAATGCCTGAAAAGCCTGGGAGTTCTTTTGTGGTTTTACTCTGATGAGGAAAGGTTAGGGACATTAATTTAAACATAGACCCTTTGAGCCAAATTTTGCAAATATGTTCCTCTTCAGTTAACTCCATCCCCATTTCCCACACACGGGAATGACTGCCATGGGCAGGTCCTTACTGGATCTGTACCACTAGCCGTGGTGGCCAGTCTTGGTCCAAGAAACATATTTCCCACCTCTCCTCCCCTAGTAAGAGCCCAGAATGTCACCCTAGTCCTCAGACGGGGAAATCACTGCCCTGAATGGGAATTGTTTTTCCATCAGGTGGTCTATTACAGTACAGCAATCTGCTTTTCTCTCTGTCTTATTCCAGAAGCACTAGGAAAGATTCTGCAATACTTGCCAACCATTTAAGAGAGAATGTGGAAAGACTGGTAGTTTTCTTTTCTGAGGGAAAAGAATAAAGACCCAAACTTGCTCTGAAACCATGAACAGAACTGGTTCCAGAGAGTGCTTCAGGAAATGTGATGGCCAAAACATTCCTAAGGTTCCATCACACCTATACAAGTAAGTGTGTCAAAGTTGCAGGCACCCTTACCAAAGAGCCCAGTGGCACTGCTAATGTAGAGCAGTCTGGAAAAATAGGTCATCACCTTTGGTCTAGCTGGCAGAGATGTGCTCCAAGGCAAAGGCACCTGGACCTTGTGGGAATTGTGCTTAAAAACAAATATGGAGCGAGCATGACCTTAGGAGGATTCTGAGTCACACTGCATTAATTTCCAAAGCAAGCCAAAGGTTTACCCAACAGAGGAAAAATTTGACAATTCTCATGGACCTAAGACTTGGCTATAAAGAGAGTCAGACAACTTATGCAATAGGCTCACGATGTAATGTTCTGTGCTAGACACCCCTGGAAAACAGCCACATCGCCCTCAATAGGACTGAAAATATCAACTGAATGGATGACCAATGTCTTTTTTAAAGTCAAGTTTATCCTTAAAAAAAAAAAAAAAAAAACAGCTCCTAGAAAACAAGAAAGTTATGAAACCAAACAACTTCAGATAGGTAACTGAAGTCAGAAGTCAGGATTTCTGCCAATCCACTAAAAACATTTTTTTTCAATAAGACATTCTATGCACCCTTGACTTTAAGCCTTATAAATGGCAACCAATTTAAAACCACTAAAAAGGTTAACTAAATAAGTGTAAAATATGATGGCTATATTTTACATTTTAAATTTTGTATAAATGTTTTCTATATAAGGTGCACAATTACATATTTGGCAATACCAGAAACATACATGCTATCCTCTCCACCCACAGAGCTCACAAGCTCCCACAAGGTTGTGGGGAGCGTGCAGAGGCGGTTTCAAATGCAGTAGGGAGAAACTGGAACTTACCAAGCAATTTTTTAAAAAAAGCAGAAAATGTAGGGATGGGAGTGGGAAAGAAGAAACAAAGGCACAGAGCTGACTGCAGGCTGATGAGGAAACAATCCAACTTGGGGCATACAGCTGGAATTCTGCTACTGTGAACCACGCTGTTCTCAAGTTCCACTCTGCCCTCAGAGCTAAGTGAGGAAAATCTTGTCCTCGCAAGGGAGAGCTGAGAAATATTAACACGAGACTTTCCTTGAAATCTTAATAAAATAAGCATCACTTCTATGACAAATTTTTTATCTCACTTTAAAATCTCCACATTAGTAAATTCTTTGGAATATTCAGCTTGCTTACCTAGAAAAAAGGTTTCTTTCAAAATGTCATGTCCTTCTGAAAGTGTACGCCACTGTAACGAAGCCAAACAATAATAGTAACAGTAAGGAGTCATGGCTAACATTGGCTGAATGCAGATTATTGTTGGTCCGGTCTAAATACTTAAATACATCAATTCAGTTCGTCTTCTATCCACCCTGTGAGGTTAAATATTGTTACTATCTCCATTTTATGGATACAGAGCTTGATGTTTAGAAAGGTTAATGCTAGCCTAAGGTCACAAAACTATTATCAGGGCCAACGTTCTGAGTTAGGGGGTTTGACTCCAGCACCAGTTTTTTTTGTCTTTTTTTAAGTTCTAACCCAGTGTAGATCTTGAACACACGATCCTAAGACCAAGAGTCCCACAGTCCACTGAATGAGCCAGCCAGGTACCCCAACAGTGCAAATATTCTGAACCTCCATGCTTTGATGGCATCAACCATCATTCTTCCCTCTAGAGCAAAGTTGAGCAGAAAGCACACCATCCTTTCTGTGGAAAGAACTCTCTCCTAAACATGGCTCCCCCAAGATGAAACAAAGGACAAAATTATGGTGAATCTGTTTGTAGAAACATGTAGTCAACCATTACCAATCTGTGGGGGGACTTTTCTTCCCTACGTACTCTTATGTTATTAATGGTTTAAGAAAAAGTTCTCTAGAAAGTAATAAGAGCCAAGTGATCAACATCTTTGCATCCCCTGAAACAACTATGCAATGTTTTACTTCTGAACACCTCTATCCTGCTTTTAGCTCTTTGTTTTATCCTCCCGGGTCCTTTAGAATTTGACAGATTATCTTTGTAGAATGCATGTGGCCATGTGTGCAATTACTTTGTTAAGTACACGTGCCCAAGCCCACACCCATCTGTTCCTGTTCTTACCCCATACGGGCTACCAGAATCCTAGAGGCCAGCCAGCATCCTGCCATTTTACCTCCCTTGAGGGCCCAGCAGGTGCTGGCTGACCACCACCAAAGGCTGACTCTCTGCAGCTAGTCTCATGGCCCAGAAACTTACCCCCTTTATGACCCTTCCTCTTCCGCGTAAGCCTTCAAAAATTACTAGACTTCACTCTTTCCAAGAACACTGGGATAAAAATGCAAACTCCTCCTGCTTTTAACTGACAAAGCAACTGTTACATTTTCTACGTGTGACTAATTAGGCATGTGACTGGCAACTAGACCTTTAGGAAATTTTTCAGCCCTGACTTTTAGTCAAATATTTATGTATAAAACATACAGTCTCTCTCTCACACACACACACACACACACACACACACACACACACATTCATTCCAGAGCAATTTTTGCACCTGATTTCCAAACACATTTAATTGAACCTACTGTTGCTTCAAATGAAATTTCTACTTAATGTAAATGTGTATGAATTATTAACTAGTACTCTTTGAGAATAGAACCTAAAAAAGATGGGGGAAAAAAAAACCTCCTGCCTTAGCTGGAAGATTCAAGAAGTGACTATGTTTTCCTGTGACAACCATACAATAGACTCCTTTCCTCCATTTTTTTTTCCTTTCCCCCAGTTTCATTGTCCACGTTCATGTGCCAGGGGCAGGCTGGCATGGATGGCCATGCAGGAAGAGGGTCCTATTTGGATGGAAAGATCCTCCAACGGCCTCTGCAGAGCATAGCACTGCCTGGGCTTTCCTCAGAAGGAGGGAGGAAAATATGTTGACCTTCCTTAAATATCCACTCACCCTACTATGCCCGTTAAAAACAGGCTGCCATGTTACTACTTAAAGTAGTGAAACCTCTTCTCCAAAATCTAGAAGATAAGAGTCAACAAGACCTAAGACTCATATACCCTGATTCCCAAGGCAAAATCCCTATCTCCCCAGCACCAAACCTGTGCCCTCCGCTCCAATTTTTCTTTCATCATGAATAGCATGTTTTGGTGCCAGGGCAATGTGAACACCAGATTCTGCATTATCCCAGCCCCACTTCAGAGAACCAAGGGGAAAACTGAGGTTTAACCTGTACCCAGGGATTACCTCAGAGCTAGAGAGCCAGAAGAGGTGACACAGGGGTCTAGCTTACCCTGAGGCAAGGTAAGCCCATCTCAGGGGAGTCTCTGGAGATACACAACCTTAAGGATACCAAGGCAGACCATCTGCATCTGTCTAAAATCTAACTTTTAGGCGCATACAGGTGACCATTGAAATCTGCCCCAGAAATGCTGGTATATCAACTTAGTCATCTTTGGGACACTCTTCTTTCCTTCCTGTTGGTGACCCATCAGCCTTGATGCTCACTAAAAGGCTTGAAGTCTGGTCAAATAACAGAGAAGAGGATCGTCCATATGAGAATAAGTCTGAAGACAGATGTTTGCTCTATCAGGTCAATACACTAGACACTAGCTTAACCTGGGAAATATGGACACATGTACCTTTCAACACAAGTGGTTAAGAGGGAGCAGAAAGCATGAAAGGGTCCAAAATACCCTAATAATTGTTCAAGGAAGGAACGGTAAAGGGGCATCCAAATGTTGATTCTTATCTTGATGGTAGTTTTGCTTTAATCTACATGATACCAAAGGGCTAACTTCCATAGCTACAGATGGGGAAAGTTAAGGAATTTTTATCGGCACCAAAATGGTGCCGATAAAACCCTAGAGAAAAAGGAGCTTGAGTTTTAGGACAGTGAGGTAGCTGTTCATCCATTAGAAGGAAGTGAACACCCATTTCTAACGTGCGGAATCTTGTTTTCTGACTGAGGTAAGTGCTGAGTCTCCTGTATCAAACACCCCCTTCCTCCAATGACCCACCATGTCTCCCATCAACTTCCATTCCATCTGGGGCTTTCTGTGACTACCAGCCAACAGACCAGCCAAAGAATAATCTAGAATTGAACAAACAACCTCCTCAAAGGTCCACCTTTGAGGAAGTAAAATTCAGATTTCTTTCAGCTTGCTTACGCCATTATTTACCCCCTACCTCCCTTCACCTCTTTACACGATCATCATTATCAAGTAGGTTATTACTACACGGCACTCTTTCACTCAGGACACAACAACAATTCATAACCTTTATTCCCTCATTAGCCTATGCCAGCCACTCTACTGAGCTTAACAACTATGTGTGTGTGAATATATGATCTAATTTAACAATTCTAAGAGATAGGTCTGAACCATTTCCTCTTCTTCCAGTTCTAAGGCTAGGCAAACAGGTCTGGAATTTGAACCAGGTCTGACTCCAAAGCCCTAAGTAACCTGAAACCATCTTCATTTTTAGCTTATCTCTTGATGCAATTCACTGCTATCAGCATCAGCACTGACATAACATCTTTTATCTGTGACATTTACTGTCTAGGTGATTCCCCACATCATCTTTCGGGGACTCACAAGCATATGAAAGCACTTAAAATTTTTTAACTGGGATTAATGAAACTATGAATGAAATTAACCTCAGTGCCCCCATGGTTTAAGCCCCAAGCACATTAGGCCAGGCATGTCCTGACACATTCTAACCCATTTCTGGGGTGCGGGTCCATCCACGACTCCTCTCAGCCCTGATCCAAGGGACAGTCTTACAATTCTGTCCTTGTGGAAGTTCACCACGGGCACTGCCAAGAGACCTGTTCAACCCAGAGGCTTTCATATAGTCATGGAGCAAGTGCATTTATGATCTGAAATAAGACCTAAACATCTGTGTACATATTAAAGCAGTTAACACACACCCGCATACTAGAATGTCCAGCTGTCCCATCCTCTTGCTTAATTCTGAGTTACCAGTCACTTCACTGATGGTCCAGCTGTCATCACTCAGCCCCAAAATGATCCCAAATTGAAAAGTTCATGACAGTAAAGTCATGGGGCAGGGGGTGGAGGGGGGGTTGTGGTGGTGAAGGGAGAATGCCAATAAGGGAGAGATAACACAGGAAAACAGTGACAATTGAAAACTTTGCTGTTGTTGTCCCTTAATGAAGAAGCAGTCTGGGAGAAGAGAGAAGATGACAGGGGTCCAGGTGGGTCAGCATTAAATAACTGCACTTGTCACCACCACAGTCCATTCCTTGAACACCCAGACCCTCCCTGCAATTCCCTCTTGTCAGCCAAGCTGCGCCCTTTAGTATGAGAAGCACAAATATAAAGCAGTTGGGGCCAAAGAAGCACGTTGAGGATTAAGCCTGTGCTTGAGCAAGAGAAGGGCAGAGCCCAGGTGAAATCCTAAGGATTTTCTTCAGTGCTTCTTCACCATCAGTGTACTTAGAGTCATGTGCCAAGCTTGCTTTAAAGGCAGGTCACAGACTGCCACCCCTCCTGGATACTGATCCAGTCACTCTGAACTGGGACCCAGGGGTCCGCACCTCAATGGGCCCCAGGTAACCTGAGGAGGTGGCTCTGGCCACACACCGACTTGAGTCATCCCTGCCCAACAGCTGGGGAAGCACTTCTAGACAAAGAGCTGGAAAAGGATTTGAGCCCTTACTGTGTTGCTCGGAAACTACCGGACCTGGGGCAAGTCCCTTCACCTCTCTGGATCTTTTGCAACTCCCAATATGTGAGAAGATGGGAAATGATATCTCAGGGTCCCTTCTAACCCCAGAATACTGTGACTGTAGGAAGTGCTTTACAGAGTAAAGGAGGTGGTACAATACAGGTGTGCTTTATGAACTCTCAAAGTTAGTGCCTTTGGTATACGTATTTATGGGTCTGAGTATGGGAAGTGAAGTAGAACTGGATTTAGGAGTATCAGGTTGGTAGTACTTCATGGAACCAAATATATACCCTGCCGTGGCCCTCCTTTGGGCAGAAGCAAGCAGCCCTTGCGTGGTAGGTCAGAGGTGCTGGCTGCCACACAGAAGGGTGTCAGCAAGTGCCCCATGTGGCAGGGAGGTCTGTGCCCTTGGGCTCCTCAGAGTAGCTTGCTCCCATTCACACTTGCTCCAACTCAAGGGGACTCCCTTCTGCAGGAAAGGCTCCTCAAAGTTCCTTTCAGTGAAAAGAACGTTCAACCAACGGACCAGGACTTCACTGCAGTCTTAGTTTGTTCCTACTTCAGATATGGGTTTGGAGGCGGGGCACAGGGGTAGATTCACATCACAAAGAACGAAGGAAAATGTCTCCTGCTTCAGCATGAGTATAACAACAGAAAGAGCTTTCCCCCCAGAAGTAAAGCGCTTGTTCACTACTCTCTGTGAAATCACAGCTTGTTTGTTCAGTAAATAAAGCATCTGAATTAATAGGGGATTTAAAGAAGCTAGAGGGGAAAGGCCTTGCCCTAAAATCAGATCCATGGTTAGCGCCAGCTCTCAGTGAGAAGCTGAATTGACATTCTCCTTCGCTGTTTAATTACTAAGGGAGGAGGCGCTGGCAGCAGGCACGGAGGGGACTGTCAATGAGGCTCGGAGGGACCCTGGAGGACAATGAATGACAGCAAGGAAGACAGGTTTAGCAACTGCTGCCTGGCTTGTCCCTTATTTCCTTCCAAGACAACCAAATAAATTAAATTACAAACCCATGAATCCTATAAAATAAATAAATAAATAAGTAAATAAAGTCAACAGACCTCTGCCTCAATTGAGTGTAGCTTTCCAGGATGAGAAAAGTCAAGAAACAGTAAGGGGAACGTGACCCAGGCTCACAACAAGTGTACCCCAGCTTTTCCCCAGCTCACCCTTCCAAGCAGGTGTACCATTTTTAAGTTATGCCAGAGGCCCAATGCAAACAGTTAAAACTGGTTCCCTGCTAAGGATGTAAGGTTATCCTTCCTTCCTCAAGGTGTACATCACCAGTCTTTGCTAAAGGGGGAGTGAGGACCTAATTTATAACCATGCAGTTCATAAACTTAAGCATAATAGAAAAATACTAACTAATATCACGTGTAACATAAGGAAAAAGTCTGCATTGAGCTTAGTGATTCCAAATCCAGACTCTGGAGGATGATGAATTCCACCATCAGCCCAACAGTGTCAGTCAAGGGGAGAGATGATAGTTCCACCCAGAGCTGGCCCAAGTAGTTGCTGCCTGAATTCTCTGGAAGGCGTCTATGCTCAGAAGTACAGAGGTATTTGTCTCCCTGACCTTGGAAGCCTAGAACCTTACCAAAAAGCCTGCAGTTTCCACTTCTCTGGAATAGCTGGGATGGTGTTAACTATGGATGTTTTCATACAGCATCTTTAGTCTAGGACAATCAAGTTCATCAAATTTAAGCAGTAAGGAAGAAAGAGAGGTAAGAGGTCATGGCAAGGGGAAAGAGGAAGGCTCACCAAGCCTCCTCTTCAGTGGAGTACCCATAAAGAAGAAAAGCTGCTTAGAAGCTCAAGGAGGAAGGAACCCAGAGATGGCCAATGCTCACACAGAAGCTGCCCCGAGCCCACACCTGCCACCATGAATGCTTCCAGAACAGTGCTCCTGAATTATCTTTCTGAATGTAAACTGTTCTCAGTTTTTGCCAGAAACCAAGTGGTTGTCCCAACTTGGGGCATATCCTGTTAATCACTACATCTGGGCATTTCTATTTCCTAAAGAGGATTGACAACTGTCTCCTCCCTACCCGCCCTCCCACCACTGCAACTTCAACCTTTTCCCTCACCCCTCTCCTGAACAATCACCAATTCCAGTCTGCCTCATGTCACATCATTTTCCTCTGTCTCCACTGTCATGGTCATCCTTCTAAAACCTAATCTGACCATGGCACTTAGCAGTCTTCCATTTTCTGGCACTCCCAATTCCCAAAGAACATGGTCCTCAGACTCGGCAGACTTCGTCATCGGATGTGCCTCATCCTACCCACTCCACCGCCCCCCAAAGAATCTGACCTGAGGGGAAGGCAGAGAGGTATGGGTCCAGGAAGCTCCATTTTCAACTAAGTCATCAGATGACTCTGACAGAATGATACCACAAGAGCCCGAACCTGAAGTTCAAACTGCAGCCTTCCCATTCACATCCCCTGGTCCACGCCCCTCCCTCCTCCTTCAATCCTCTGCAGATGTATTCTCAACTCTCCACTCCCCCCCAGATGTGCCTGGCTAACTCCCACCCACCCTTTCAGATGGGACCAAGCATCCCTTCCAGAGGAACATCTCCCTAGACACACAGCGCTCCTCAGGGGATCCCAAGCTCCCTTGGCTAAAGTAACAGACCACATTGCATTCCCATCTCTCCTACTAGCCTCAGAGCTGCAGCTAACATTTTTTTTTAATCACCACTGCCGCTCCAACACATAGTAGGTTCTTAATAAATGCTGCTGACCATATTTTGAATCAATAAACAAATGCAGAAGCTCTGAGTAAATCCAAACTGGGGAGCTGGCAGTGTTTCCCCTCAGACGATCTTTCATTATCCCAGAACAATACATGAAAAGAGAGGTTAGAGATGGAGAGGAGCGCCAAGGGAGTGAAATTCATCCAGGGATCATCAGTACAGACTTTACAATGCAGTTTCTGGTGACTGCATGTTTCCCGCCATTGTAACTCGGGGATCCTTTACAAGGCTGTAATTTTCAAATCATGCTGCAAGCTAACTACTTTTATGCAAATCTCTCTCAATAAATACTACTGCTGAAGATGACACGGGCCCTTGTTTGCCATCATAAAGGCCAAAAACCTGGAAAATACCACTTCTTCAACTTTTAATTTTCATTCGGCGCATCTGTGCCAGAACTCTCCGCAGTTGCAAAAATGGTTAGAGGCAGCTTTCCATTCACGTCCATCGGGGAACATGGTGATTAGCACTGCCTACAAAGTATACATACCCCTCAAAGCTGCTCCCCCACTAAATGACCTTCAAAAAGGAGATGTTTTATGAACAAACTCTTCAGCTCAATTCCCAATACTGGATGATGAATCGATATGTAATTTTCTTGACAGAACTATTATTCGGCTCCTTGTTTATATTTCTTAAAGTATGAAAGAGACTTCTCTAGGTGTCTGGCAAGTTAAACTCCCTCAGCAATTACCTTTAGAATTTACTTCTTCGGCCAAGCAATTCTCACAGGCTGACATCGTGCGGATAAGAAGCTGAAAGGAAAACACTTTAAATGTGAAAAAGACAAGCTTCTTGGGGGAGCTGCCATGTGGGTTAGGGCAGCCTGGTGCCAATTAAGAAAAAAATTTCCCTCTCAGCAAGTGCTGTGATTGCTTTATGATCCCAGCTTTTCAAATCAAATATTTATTGTCTCATGTTGCTCGTTATTAAGACCTTCCCTTCCAGCTTTATGATGAATTGATATTCCCAGGCCTGAAGCGATTCTGAGACTTTCACTAACTTCATCTGGATATTAAGATTGTTTCATAGCCTGGCGAATAAAGAGCTTTGGGGGAACCTCAACATTCAGGGATCTCTGAGGCCTGTAAAAGGAAGGGAGGCAAATATATTGGCAAAACGATTTCATTTCCCCATGTGTCTAGCTGGTCACCATTAGTGGTCACAAGGGACATGCAACTTACTTCTCTCTATAGTGTAGCCAGCTCTTGGTGTTAGAAATCTCCCTCTTTGCAACTGACAGGCACTGGTTTCAGCTCTGTCCTCTGTGGTAATACCACCTATCCCTCCGTCCACACCCCTGCCTCTATTTGGAGACAGCAACGGTGTCTCCCAGGTCTGGACGGTAACAACTCATTCCTTTAAGTGCCCCCCACCTTGCCATGCTTTAACCTCTGCTTGTATTTTGGTAACCCTGTGCCAAAAGAAGCATTCTTCTGTGTGGCAAGAATCAATGAATACTTCGTATGGCATCAGATCCACAAAGAACAGGGAAAAATCTCTCCCTTGTGAAGGCCTTTATTTCCATGAACACACTTTAAGATGGCCTTAGGAGTTTTGTTTAAAAAAAAAAAAAAAGAAAGAAAAGATCCAACAAACTCATGTAGTGCCTCCATTCAGTTAAAATGTTAAAGACATTTTTACATGTGATATTGTAAAGCGGTGACTACTTTATTCATCACACACATATGCAGCTGGTTTTCTGAACATCGGAACAAGATGTAATATTTATTCCCTATTCAATTTCAGCCCGTTAGATTCAGCTCTGGGTTCCACTGCACTCATCAGCCCTTCCTCCAACAGTAGATCTGATAAAATCCCCTGACGTTCTGGACCAAGTCATTAAGAAGCCCAGAGTCTCCCTTCTTGAGAGGCCACAAGACATCACTCCCATTACCCAACACTCTCAGAGAAGAGACACTCAATGACTTAGGACTTTGTACCCGAGACTTCTGGAGAGCATTCACGAAGGCCTTTCTAAAGCTCAGGAAAACAACAATTTTTGTACCATGGTAACTGAGGAATTTCTTCAAAAAAGTAGGTTTCAGGGTGCCTGGGTGGCTCAGTGGGTTAAGCCTCTGCCTTCGGCTCAGGTCATGATCTCAGGGTCCTGAGATCGAGCCCCACATCAGGCTCTCTGCTCAGCAGGGAGCCTGTTTCTCCCTCTCTCTCTCTCTCTCTCTCTCTCTCTGCCTGCCTCTCTGCCTACTTGTGATCTCTGTCAAATAAATAAATAAAATCTTAAAAAAAAAAAAAAAGTAGGCTTCATAGGCGATGGCTGGCTCAAAACACACTGGTTCCCAGGGGCAAGCTCCTTCCTTCCCTATGACTACTGTAGCGAACATTTATCCTCCTGTTGGCTCTCCCATTTCTGAGTTTTCCTACGATGGAGGGTGCTGCAGAGAAAGAACTTGGTGGCTATGTATGAACCTCACCTTCTTCCAAGGAATGCAAAAGGATGCTAAATATAGGCAAAGTCTGCCAAAACCCAGGCAGCTAGAACATGGGCAATATCCCAAAACTCAGCCAACAGCTGTACCTAGTGGGGACTTCAAGTTGCAGGAAATAGCATGGAATGCAAAGGAAATTCAGACTGCGTCCTGGCAGCCGAGTCCCAGCTCCAGCAGGCAGCCCTGTCCATCTACCAGCAGGAGCCCTGGTGGCAGCTTTCTCACGGTTCCTTTCCCTCAGCACGGGCTGACTGTGTTTTCACATCTGGCCTCCGCTGGGGTCTGCTATTTTAGGACCAGCTCCCTAAGTCTTCCCTTTAAGATGCCCAATATCCTTTTAGTAAGACCCGTTTGTACTGCAGTTATTCAGAGCCGGTCCTGGCATTCCCAATCCAGGACTCATGACTGTTAAGAGCTGCATCATCTACTCATTCAGCAGACCAGAATTCTGCCTGGAAACCATACCAACATGGCGGATTCTACCCCTTTCTTATGCCTTTCAGAAACCAGACCGCACTATCCCTACTTCCAGCACCATTCTCATTCCCCAGGAGTTTTGAAAGATGAGAGAACTCTATTTTCAGCAATTCCATCTAAAGATTTTCCCAGGATGCTGGAATGCAATTCATCCAAAACAGAAAATCTGAACTCATTATGATCAAAAGGCACTTGTGTCCAATTTTTTCACTCATCTTACATCTCTAATCCCTCTAAGGTTTGTAGCTACCCTTCCAGACCATCCTATTATTCTCTCTAACAAGGGAGCAAAAGCTTATGAGAAATTTCATATTTTTTCTTCTCTATAATCCATGCAGACATGCCAAGAAATGGTCTTCTATCTCTGCCTTTGCCCCAAGAGTCCAAAAACTCTCCTGCAACAAACTAAGCAGGTAGTTAGCTTCTGGTTATATTTGAATGGAAGCCACTTACTCTCTTAGGACCTACTACCTCTCCCCTCCTCGAAAAAAACCCTGCTCATTCCACTTTGTTCCAGCACAGGTTAATAAATTTTATTTTCAAGTTTAGACTCTCAAAATTCCCACACAATATACCCATTCATGTGCTTAAGACAACACAGATTCTATGACTTGATGATTAGCACATTCTTGTCAAGTTTTAACTTTCACATTATACGTCCAAGTTCTCTACTGGGGAAACAAAGCTGAATAAATATGCTTGCATCTTGTGTATTTTTCAGACTTTACGTAACCTAGAGAGCCTTATACTATATAATGCGGTTTTAAAATTTTTAACTAAATATAAAAATGCAAGGTATAGTTTCATGTAGATGACCACTTTGTTATGCTAATGAAGAGAAAGGCTGGAAAGCTATCAAAGAAGCTTAAACTTTCAACTGCTATTTCAATTTGCTCTAAACTACTCTCTCTACAGATCTTAAAAAATCACCAGTATTATAGTTGCAACAGATAAAAATATAGTACTTTATGTCTCAGAAAGGCACAGTGTTAGCATGTTAAGTAGAAATGTTTCTTCAAAATTAAGGTACAATAAATGCTTTTTTGAAAATCTAACACCAAAAAAAACAGGTTGTTAGCCTAGCAATCTACAAAAATAAGCAAAAATAAGTTAACCAACAGCCGAGAAACTGTTAGCAGACATTTCAAATGCATAAAACTGACAAAAGACTGTTTTCTACAATACATAAGAAACCTTCACAAATCAACAAAAGATAGATAAATACAGCAGTAAAATGAGCAGAAGATGTGAACCAGGAGTTGACATTTGATGGCAAGCTCAGACAGAAAATCAGAGAAAAGCTCATTAAAAACGGGAGTTACTACTTTACATCAGACAGGAAAATATCAGGAAGCTGAAAGATACTGTGTGCAGCAAGGGACAGGGACAGGGAAGACCTCACATAACTGGTGGGAGAAGTGCACAAGGCATGACCACTGTATGAACACTCAGGCACTATTTAAGTACAATGACGGATACAATTATCCCATGACCCAATAGGTCTGCTCCTGTATTCAAGTCCCATGGAAATTCTCACAGAGGTCTGTAAGGCAACATGGATGGGAATGGTCACTGGAGCCTTGTTTATAGTGGTAGAGAAAGGGAGCAAGACCATACCCCACCACAGGGTCTAGGAGAAGCCATGCTCTGAGAAAACTGGCCTGTGCCACAGCTTGCCTTGCTAACAAATGACATTCTCCCAAGGTGACATGTGCAAGAACCTAAGGAGGTAGGAAGGTGTGTTCCACGGCACATGAAAAAAGCCCTAGGAAAAGACCACCATGCCATCTAGGGCTAATAAGCAGCAAGAGGGAAATGCTGGACATGGTCAGGAGGCAACCCAAGTACCCCTCGATGAGACAGTGCACTTAAGTAAAATGAAGCCCACAAACAGTTAAGAGATCAAGGCACCATGTACTTATACTTAATGTGGAAATGGTCGTAGATACACTGGATGGAGTGAAAAAAGTAGGAAACATTTGACATACATTGTAAGATATTATGTATCCTTTCTCTTTCTTCCTTCCATCATCCTTAGGAACAGATAATATTTAAAAATGCAAATAATATAAATAAAAGCAATACAAAGTAGAATACAGAAATAGACTCACACAAAATACTTATAACATCTCATTCAAATAAAAAATACACATTAAAGTGACTGTTTAATAGGTGAGGGGAGAATATAAAAACTGAATATAGGGTAAAAGGATAGGGAGGGCAAAAGGAAGGATAATCACCCAACAAAATTTTCAACTTACAAAAAGAAGATCATAGATCCCAAGGGCAATGCTTACGGACAGTTTTTGTTTGAGAATAGGAAAAGGAGTTAGGAAGTCAATTACATTGCATCACTTGCAACCAACATTGAATGAATACGGTTTGGAACCATAGCAGCACTGGATATTACACAAAATATACTGTACGTTTACATTAAACAAAATCAAGTCACTGAACAAAGATTTGAAAGAATTAGAATGTTCACATACATCTTTGGTGAGTCTCTAGCTCAGCTAAAAATGGGAGAAATTAAAATGGGTTTGCCAGTGTAAGATATTCAACATTACAAGATGCTTCTAAAAATTAAACAGCATTTTTTTCCAAAATTTTAATGACATTAAGTACCTTGTAGAGTCAGTCATGCTTAACACAATCTAAGCTAATGAAATACACACTCTTGAAAGAGTTGGTGAATCAGCTTTATTTTCCGAATTAAATTAAGAAATTAAGTTGGACACTGTGTAAGATCCACTGGACCTCATTCTTTGAAAAAGTTCAATTTAACCTCTCCTAATCCTTGCTCAGTCATGGTTGTTACATGGTTTTGTAGTGGTGTGGCAGGGAAGAAAATTTCTTGGAAGAAAATTATTATTCCAACAACCACATTCCTACATCAAGGTACTTTTTCAAAGCTGTGATAGACTTTGGTAGACCGGGTATCAAAAAAGCCATTCACAGACCCATCTTCCTTGTCATCCTCCAGTAAAATTTCCTAGAAAGACCTGCAGCTAGAAATAAGCATAAGATCCATTTCCAGCCAGGAAGACAATCACACGATTTACTGGATAGGTCTTAGAGAAAAATTCCTACAAAGGGACAAATTTAGCTGGGAGGGCCTCTTCTGCCCTCAGCCCTTGCCCCATCTTCCCACCGGAGTACAGGGGCAATGCCTGAAGTGCAGCAGGATGATAAAAACCACACCCCAAAGACGGTGGCATGGGAAGACTGGGTCTCCACCCTTGAGAGTGTCCTTGAGCAGTCAGTCATACCTGCCCCAGACCATCTATTTCCAGGTTTCTTAGTAAGTGAAATCAGCAAACTGTTTACTGTGGAAGCCACTATTAGTTGAGTTTTAGCTCAACGCACTCCTGATACAGCAGCAATGAAAAAAACCCACAAAACTGTGCAGGAATTTAAAAAAATATAAGAGAATATTGAGTGGAAAAGACTATGAGATGGCATGTTCATCATAAAAGCAATGACAAAAAAATGCTAATGTGTTTGCTGAAAGATTTAACAGCCACATACAATGTATCAGAGAAGGAGGCCTACATATGGGACAAGTGACAACAATTTCCCTTTCCAGGGAAACTGAGCCTGGGTGGCTCAGTTGGTTAAGCAACTGCCTTCGGCTCAGGTCATGATGCCAGACACCTGGGATTGAGGCCCCAGCTCCATGGCGAGACTGCTTTTCCCTCTGACCTTCTCCCCTCTCATGTTCTTTTTCAATCTCTCTCCCCCAAATAAATTAAAAATAATAAATAATAATTATTTCCCTTCCCATAGTGGGACACTTAAGAGTGAGATGGGGCACTACTAATAATTACGCTGACACGAGTGTGAATGGACACTGACCTAGGCAAGCTCTAAGACATGAGTCAGGTTTTTGGTTTGTTCAAAAATTTTCAATAACAGCTTTATCTCACCTTATTACAAAAGAAATCATGCTTCCTTCTCCAACCAAGCCCCTAACTGTATCCCTTCATCTTCTCTGTAACAGATTCTGTCCTGTCCTTATAAGGAAATCAGCAATAGTTCCGGCGAGACACTCTGCCTGCAATCCTCAGTGAAAAGAAAGCCTCTTGCTTAGTCTTTTTCTATAAACCTTCAATAAAAAGTAGTTTTTCTGAGAATTCCTTCAGCTGAAACTTCCTTTTAAACTAGAATATTCTAGGGGCGCCTGGGTGGCTCAGTGGGTTAAAGCCTCTGCCTTCGGCTCAGGTCATGATCCCAGGGTCCTGGGATCGAGCCCCACATCAGGCTCTCTGCTCAGCAGGAAGCCTGCTTCCTCCTCTCTCTCTGCCTGCCTCTCTGCCTATTTGTGATCTCTTTCTGTCAAATAAATAAAATCTTTTTAAAAAATAAAAAAATAAACTAGAGTATTTTATCTAAAATAGGATCATATAGCTCATGTTCATAAAGTAACATCACTAAGTAGCTTCCATAATCCCGACTTACCGTAACAAGCTCTGTAAGAACTGATCTACTAATTAAGACAAAGATCAGGGGTTGGTAGATTTTTAACAAACTACAACCACTGTAGTGAACGTTAGAATATTTTCATTACATGCTTCTAGAACCTAAGATGTATACATTACCAAGCAGTGGTGATTTGTACCCAAGGAGAAAAATTGACAGAGCTATGACTAATTCAAAGTAACAATAACTCCAAAAGCCATTTGTAGTTGACCTTGGAGTATTTGTTCTTATGCTTCCTTTTTGAATAAGATCAGGACACAGAAAACTGTCAACTTCTATAATAGCCTCAAAAAAATTTTAACCACATAGTGCAGAAGGTTAATTGCCACACCTTCTCTGAGAATCACCCCAATTCTGCCGTGTAAACTAACACATCTTGGGCAAGGCATTATCAAGCTCTGCACGTCCCAGCAGTAACCTGGCTTCTCAGGCTCCTCTCTTATCACTTTTCCCCACTGCCAAAAAGCTGGGCAAACATTCAAGTTCAAGTTGAGAGATAAGCTTTGTCCTGCAATTCTGCCTTTACCTCCTTTTCTCCTGGTGAGCTTCTAGTTTTCATTCAAGGGGCAACTCAAATGTCATGCTCTTTCAGATGCCAGCACCCCCCCTGACCCAGGTCAGAAGTGTAATTCTTTCCTCCTGGCTCCCCATGTCCTAGCTTACTTACTGCAGAAACAGTTCCCCTTGGCGCTCAAAGGGTCCTCCAGACCCTCAACAATTTCCTTGTCTCCAGTCTCGGAACTGTGAACAATCACTTCCAAGACCCTCCTGAGCCAAGAGCCCCAAGTCCATACTCTCCTCACCTGTGGGGCTTCCTAGCCCAGTGACCTGCCAGCCTGGGTTCTCTCCTGTCTTTCTGGTCTTTGCTCCCATGCCCACCAACACTGCTGAATCCAGGTGGGGAAATCCCCAAGTCCCTGCACCAGCCTGCCATCCTCTATGTTCCATCTCCACCAGCTCCCTCCTTTGGCCCCGTTTCCAACACTGACCTCACCCCAAACAGCCCCCACCATGCTTTAGACACACAGTCTCAAAGGACACAAAGAATCATCTGAAACCCAGTAACCTTCACTATCCCTATTGATCTCCTCTCCTTTTAAATCACCAAGAATTGGTGCCCCATCCTCCGTACCAGTAAGCCGAAGCACATTTCTCAGTTGCTAGTATGCTGGCGGTATCCCAGTTGCAGGGCACACCTTGCTAGAAATTATTTGAGAACACTTCCCATGTGTCTCTGAGACCAGCTTCTCTGAGAACTAAGCCTGAGATGTGACCAATGCTGGATTAAAAGAATGCTGCTTCTGTGATTTTCCTCTAGCTGAATTCCTGCCCAGGCACCAGACTGAGAATTAGGCCAGGCTCTTACACTATGGATGCTATGTTCTTGCTATACCCCCCAAGCTCGGGATTCTTAGAGCTTTGCACACTTGCTCCGTTCTTTCTTTCCCTCCACAAGTCTAGGGTAGCTTCCAGACTTCTCCCCCACCCACCCCCAGATTCCTCCATTTTTGTGCCACAAGAGCTCTCTCTGCTAAGTACCAATGTTGCTAATTCGCTCAGCAACCAGCAGCTGGAGATCTACTGGGCCAAGGCTACGTGTCCTCCTAACCCTGCCTTCTTATTTCTTTATTTAACAGACAGAGATTGCAAGTAGGCAGAGAGGCAGACAGAGAGAGAGGAGGAAGCAGACTCCCCGCTGAACAGAGAGCCCGATACGGGACTCGATCCCAGGACCCTGAGATCATGACCTGAGCCGAAGGCAGAGGCTTTAACCCACTGAGCCACCCAGATGCCCCCTGGCTTCTTATTTCTACTACCTTTGGGTGTTAAGCAAATCCTATTTTATAAGCATGGACAGTTTTCTTGGAACATTAAGTATGATGTCCTGGCAATTCTCTCAAGCAAAATTATACCAAACCAATAGCCATTAACATTTCCATGCTTCCTATGTTTCCAGCACCACACCAAGCATTTTACATGAATTAACATTTAGGCTCCACCACCATCCTGGGGGACTGGTACTCTTACTGACCCTGTTTTACAGAAGACGACTCTCTACTGGGGGACCCAACTAGGGTGAGTGGTCAAGTTGCTAAGTTCCGCCTAAGATCCCTAGCTTTAGTATCTCCCAAAATCCACTCCAGTCCTTTCTTAACCAGGTACAAATTACCAACCTCAGCAAAAAAGCCATCCTCAGACCTTTGTTAAAAAGGGTGAGAAACACCTGGAGATTGGATTCCCAATATCTAGTGTACTTGTCACAGTCAAGAGAACTAAAATGTCAAACCAAATAATTAAAAGCAGGCAATACTAATGCCGAGAAGAGCAGTAAAGGAGACTTTCTCAGGATAAAGACGAGACATAAAATCCCTTCAGACATTAGAGTTATTGACAGTAAGCTTCTTGACAATGGGTCGTGATGTCTATTTACAGAATATAAAGCTGAAAATAAAAAGTGTAAGTGTAGATCATTCCTTGAGCCCCAAATTAGGTTGATGACAAAGTAAAATTGCTTCAAACTAGCACAACCTTGATGTTGCTCTGAATGGTTTGGCATTTGGGGCAAAGGCAAGGGCTAACTCACTGATCTCATGGAATCCCATCCTCCTCATTTGAATTCAAGTGTAAGAGTTTCCTTAATACGTAGTGAATAGGAAGTAATTCAGTAAATTAAGCAATCTCAAGTTCAATATAGGAGCAAAAAATTAAGTCACTGACTGTTAAAGCCAACTTCAAAATTCAATTCTTTGAAATGCTAGGCTCTATGTTGATAAACAGTGACACTGACCCTTAATATTTTCAATATATAATGCACAAGTGAAAATGAACTGCATTTTGAGAATGTGGGTATCAGACTCAACCACCACTTCTTAGAGATGCTATTAGTAGCAACAACCCCATTTCACAGACCAAAGTCCTAGGTGAATAGGTAATGTTTCCAAGATTTCAATCTGGGCAGTAAAATAAAGAACAGAATAAAATCCACCCACACTGACAGGGTGACGTGGGAACACCACATCAACAAGGACAGAGAGAAACTAGATGAGAACTTCAGATAAAATTCTCTCCAGGCTGCAGACCAAGGGTCACTGTTTTACAAGATGTTGCCAGTGGCACTGGGGTCCCCAGTGCAGGCCACATAACATCGCGAAAAGAAGAGAGTGCAAGGGCCAAGAGAAAAGTGTTAAGAAGCAAAGACCATCATGTAGCCTAAAATGGGACTTAATTCTGGGAAGGAAGAAAAGAAGGAGGGAGGGAAGGAAGGAAGGAAAGGAGGGAGGGAGGGAGGGAGGAAGGGAAGGAGGGGAAGGGACAGCAATGGAAAAGGAAAGGAAAGGAAAAAGGCAAAGGGAAGGGAAGGGAAGGAAAGGAAAGAAAGACATAACTAAGAAGGTCTCCCACAGAAGAGAAAGACATTGGCAGTAATACCACAGCTGCCTATGCAGAATAAGTCACTATTTCCAAGTGGACTAATTAGCCAGGTACAAAAGATAAACCATCTGAATAAAAAGCAACTAATGAATGGTAATTCCTAAACATTTCCTTCTACCACTCCTGTATTTAAGTCTTCACCATGGGCAGGGGGACTAGACACTCAACCCACTATCCACATCAGTTTATTTTTGTTAGTAAAAAGTGAAGCCATGGGGCGCCTGGGTGGCTCAGTGGGTTAAAGCCTCTGCCTTCAGCTCAGGACGTGATCTCAGGGTCCTGAGATCGAGCCCCACATCCAGCTCTCTGCTCAGCAGGGAGCCTGCTTCCCTTCCTCTCTCTCTGCCTGCCTCTCTGCCTACTTGTGATCTCTGTCTGTCAAATGAATAAATAAAATCTTTAAAAAAAAAAAATGTTTGTTTAAAAAAAAAAGTGAAGCCATTCATAATTACCCAGGATGGGCATGCACAGGTATGGTCAAACTTTGCATGGACCATACCATTTCATGACCCCTAGCATACCCTCCTCCCCTTAACAGAAAAGATGGTGCTGTCCCTTCCCCCCACCCCTCCCTGTGCCCCAGGCTGCCCCTACTCATCCTGCAGCTGTCCACCTACACAGCGCCTTGCTCCCTGTGCTACCCCTTGCCATCACCCAGGACCCTGGTGAACAGACCTACTGCCCCAAGCAACCCAGCTTTTATTCTTAGCCCAGCATTTGCCATACTGCATGATCAATGTCTGTTTACTCAACTGGCTCCTTTACTAGGTATACCAAAAACTTGACACCGCATTTCATTTGCAAGCTGTTATTTTAAAATGGCCCCACATTTACTGGTACTATTAATTCATGGAGAAACCATCTTAAAAATTTTTCAAGTCACAGGTATATGAGTCCTAGGGGCTTCTCTATCCATCTGTGGTCTTACAAATACTGTGAAAAAAACCAGCAGTCCTTGAATAGAAGAGACACTAAAATGGTTTTGTGTTTATTTCTATTAGAGGGGACACTCCAGCCAATTTCTCTCCTAAATTAGCTTTCCTTGCCATAATGGAGTCAACGTGATAACATTGTCCCAAAGGCTGTACATTTTAAGTCACATAAAAACCAAATGTGCAGGCATGAATATTCCATTTTATTTTTGACACGCTGCACAATTCATTTGGTGTGATTTCTGCAATTTCTCCCAGACTACAAAGTTCCATATGAAACAATCATACAGAATACAGATTACCAGATCGGACATGGGCAACAAGAACAATACATACTTTTTCTAGCTAGTTGGCGGGGGGCGGGGGGGGGGGGGGGGGGGGGGGGAGGGGGTGTCTGTGGAGATAAATGTAATTACTATCACAGACATTTCAAAGTCATCCAGAATAAAAATATGAGCCAAGTTCTGATAGCACAGCCAAAAGCATATATGTAAATGCCTTGGCAAACAGAAGCCTAATAGAAGCTTCTTGAGGGCAGGAATACGCTGAATGACTTCTAAGGCTAGGGCAGCCCTGGCTACAAATTAGAATAAGTGAAGTATTTTCATTTTTAAGAACTTACTACTGGCCTAGGGATCTGACCCTAGAGCAATAAAAAATTAGAACTTCAAAGGGTAGGGGTACCTGGCTGGTTCAGTCAGAAGAGTGTGCAGCTCTTGATCTCAGGGGTTCTGAGTTCAAGCCCCATGTTGGGTGCAGGAATTACTTAAATAAAACATATTTTAAAAAAACCTCAAAGGGGGGGCACCTGGGTGGCTCAGTGGGTTAAAGCCTCTGCCTCCGGCTCGGGTCATGATCCCAGGGTCCTGGGATCGAGCCCCACATCGGGCTCTCTGCTCGGCAGGAAGCCTTCCTCCCCCGCCCCCTCTCTACCTGCCTCTCTGCCTACTTGTGATCTCTACCTGTCAAATAAATAAATAAAATCTTTAATAATAAAAAAAAACCTCAAAAGGTAAGACCCAGGCATCAGTATTTTTTAAGAGCCCTCCAAGGGACTGTTATGCATAACCTTTGTGAGAACTATCCTCCACTTCCCACAGGTTTTCCCAGAACCAGAGACAATAGTAAGGAACATTTTTTAGTATTTCCTGTGTGCCAGGCACAATTCTAGGAAAGGATATGAACTCATTCAATACTTGTAATAACCCTACAGAATAGATACTAATATACTATCCACCACAATGTACCAATGGGGAAAAAAGAGGATCCAGAAGGTTAAATAATTTGCCCCATTTTCTACAAATAATAATGTCAAGAAAATGTAATTCAAACCTCCGCAGTCCATCTGCAACTCAGCTCTCTTAATGACTCTATTGCTCAAATAGTGGCATTAAAGAACAAGCCCAGGGGTCTTAGGCAGGTTTCTCCATAGCTGACAGGATTTGGGGCATGGGAATTAGGT
The DNA here is from genome assembly GCA_003697995.1 of Taxidea taxus jeffersonii. Classification (NCBI taxonomy): domain Eukaryota; kingdom Metazoa; phylum Chordata; class Mammalia; order Carnivora; family Mustelidae; genus Taxidea; species Taxidea taxus. Next base: position 27,435 of record ML112050.1, read on the forward strand.
AGATCACCAGAGTGAGGCATGAGAAGAATTGTGCTTCAACATGCTATTAATACTGGAGCAAATCAAGGATAGTTAGAACCACACAATCTATAGCACATTACTTCCTTTGTTCATTATGTAATCTAAAGCCAAATAGAAATTTGGGGGCAGTTGTGCAGCAAAGCTGGTATGAGTCTTACCACTGGATTCAGCCAGTGTCACCTACTAAAGGATATAGCGCAGGCAACTGCCTCCCTCTCTCCTGTACCAACAGCTTCTCTCCTGGAACATTCCTATTAGCGTATAAGCATGCTCTAATAGCTACTAAGAAAAGAAAACTGCTTGGTTGCTGGCCCCATTTGTCCTCACCTCATTTCTCTGCCTCCTTTCACAAAAAACTCCTCAAAACAATATTCTATAGATATTGCATCTAATTCTGCTCCCATTCCCCTTGTATCAGTTTGCAAAAACACTCGGCCAGTAGCTCTTCAAATATTGTTCTGTCCCATTTTCCCTTTTTTCTTTTTTCTTTTTTTTAGGTTTTTTATTTATTCATTTGACAGACAGAGATCACAAGTAGGCAGAGAGGCAGACAGAGAGGGGGAAGCAGGCTCCCTGCTGGGCAGAGAGCCCGATGCAGGCTCAATCCCAGGACCTGAGATCAGGACCTGAGCTGAAGGCAGAGGCTTAACCCACTGAGCCACCCAGGCGCCCCCCCTTCCCTACTTTTAAACCCCAGTTAATGCACGTTCAGACCTTTCCACCATATTCCATAGAGCTCGTCAGCCTCTTTCTCTGCTGCAGTCTAAAGACAGCCATATGACTCATATTTTTTTAAAGATTTTATTTTTTATTTATTTGACAGAAATCACAAGCAGGCAGAGAGGCAGGCTGAGAGAGAGAGAGAGAGGAGGGAATCAAGCTCCCCACTGAGCAGAGAGCCCGATGCAGGGCTCGATCCCAGGTCCCTGGGATCATGACCTGAGCCAAAGGCAGAGGCTTTAACCCACCAATCCACCCAGGCACCCCTCATTCAACTTTTTAAAACCTGACTGTGCCCTACCCTTTATTTTTTAAGACTTTTTAAGAGTTTGGATTCATAGAAAAATTGAGAGATATCCCATATACCCATCCCACACATTCACAGCCTTCCCATTATCAACATCCCCCAGTAGAGTGGTACATCTCTTCCAAATGATGAATCTCCACTGATACATCAAGGTCATCCAAATTCTATGAGGGTTCCAAGGGACATGAGGGTTGACTCTTGGTATTATACATTCTATAGGTCCAGATAACAGATACATATCATTACACGTTTATTACAGTATCATACACTGTAGTCTCATTAGCCTAAAAATCCTCTGTGTTCCACTCCACCTAGTCATCTCTCCCTCCCTAATACCTCTGGCAATCATAGTTTTTTGTTTATTTGTTTGTTTTTACTGCTTCCATTTTTTTTGTCTTTCCCAGATGTCATGTACTTAGAATCATACAACACATAACATTTTCAGAGTGGCTTCCTTCACTTACCAATATGCATTTAAGGCTCCTCCATGATAAGTAGTTTTTTTTTTAAGTGTTAGTAAAAATTCATATTACGGTTTTTTAATCTATCATCTACTTACGTGCATCTTGGTTGCTTCCAAGTTTTGGCAATTATGAATTAAGCTGCAATAAACATCCAAGTGCAGAGTTTTCTGTGGGCATAAGTTTAATTCCTTTGTATAAAAATACCAAGGAATGTGAAGGGGTGCCTGGGTGGCTCAGTCAGTTAAGCGTCTGCCTTCAGCTTAGGTCATGATCCCAGAGTCCTGGAATCAAGCCCTGCTTGGGCTCCTTGCTCAATAGGGAGCCTACTTCTCTCTCTGGCTGCTGCTCCCCCTGCTTGTGCACTCTCTCTGACAAGATCCTCAAAAAGTTTTTTTGGAAAAAAAAAAAAAAAAACAAGTAATGCAATTGCTGGATCATATGTTAAGAATATGGTTAACTTTTCAAGTAAATCTAATCTTCCATTAACCCCATTACATTCTGTATTTTGATTATTTCATTTTCTGGCTCTAACACTTCCATTTGTTCTTATAACTTCTAGTTTTCTAGCATAATTCTCAATCTCCTCTTTTAGTTCCTTGAACATACTGATAGTTATTTTTAAGTTTGTAATCATTTTCTGCTTTACCTGTCAATCTCTTTCCCCCATCCCCTTGGTTTTTTAGAAAAGTCTTATTAGCTTTTCCTTTTTCTTTTCTTCCATTTCTATGTTCACCTTCTTCATGGCATCATTCAGTCCCATGTCTTTAAATGCCTCCTATATGTGGATGACTCCCAAATTAATATTCCCAGCTGTAACCTCTCCCCTTCAATTCAAATTCTTGTTTCTCACTGCCTACTAGATATATGTACACTTGACTGTCTCATAAGCCTATCACCAAAGATACTATGTTCAAAATCATATTCAATTTTATAACCTTCTCTTCTAGCAATGTTCCACATCAGGGTAAATGGCAATTCTACTTTCATCACTTTAGAGGTATCCTTGTTTCCTTTCTTCCTTACTCCCTATATCCAAATCCCTCAGCAAATCCTTGGATTTATCTGCAAAAGATACCAAGGATGCCACTACCTGTCACCACCCTTGCTTTGCCGACCAGCCTGGTCTAAACACTATGCTCTCTCACCTGCAGTACTGACGCTCCTTTGCAGCTGGTTTCTTCCTGTCTCTACTCTGGCTTCCTGCAATCTTTTACCATAGTAGCATGATCTTGGCCTTAAGACTTAAGAACCATCAGTCACTCCTTTGTTTAAAAATCTCCCATCAGGCTTTATTCTCAACCAATATAAAAAGCAAAATTCTTAAAGTGGCGCCTAAGTCCCCATACAATCTTCCCGGTTATCTCTCTGAGCTCATCTCCTACTTCCTTGTCTCGTGCTCACTGTACTACAGCCACAGGGGCCTCCTTGCCATTCCTTGAACAAGCCAGAAGTCAGATATGCTCTCAATGCAAGACTTTGCATTTTCTGTTCCCCCCATCTTAAATATCCTATCCCCTGAGAGCCACATGACTCAGTCCCTCACTTCCATTAGGTACTTTTCCAATGTCATCTTCTAACAGAGACTTCACAGCAGTGATCAAAGAATAAGAAGAGCTGCTCCTCCCAACACTTCTCCTCCCCCGGACCCAGCTTCATTTTTCTACATAGCTGCTTTCACCATTTGGCATTATCATGTGTTTATATTACTCAACTGTCTCCCTCTACTAGATTTCAAGCTTCATGAAAGGAGGAATTATATCTATTTTGTTCACTGCTGAGAAATCAGAGCTTGGCAAGTGGTAGGTACTCAGATAACTGTGTGAAGGAAGGAATAACAAAGAATAAGTTAAATGACTGGTTTGCACCTGCCTGACTTACATAAACAGATGAAGACCACTCCTAAACGGATTGCCTCCCTTTGAGGATTTTTGACTTAAATCGTAAAAAAATCCACCAATACCCAAAGCAGAATACAACCCAAGTACAAACACATAATACTGAGAGCCCATCAATGAAAGGTCAAAATTACTGATGAATCCATCACTAAATATCTCTGAGAGATCAAATAGTTTTAAAAAGCACATTCTACAGTTAATGATCTACAATCTCCTAGATTTTTTCCCAATTTCTTTTCATTATCTTTAAACACATGGAAGCAATAAAAGGCATCTGGCAAGCTCGGCACTCTAATTACTTGACTATAGCTCTTTTCAAAAACCACTGCCCCTTTAATTTTAAAATAAACTTTTAATATGCCCAAAATTCAAAATATTAAGTGCTCCTGGACACATTATGAAATGCCTAAAGAACTAAAATCCTTGACTGTGTTACAATATTTAATTAGGAAAAGAGAAGGATTCTGTAATTAAGGTAACTTACATGATAGAACTGTGAAATGAAAAGCTTGAAATGAAATGATTTGACAAACTCTAAAGAGGTCTTTCTGCTCACAACTTTTCATTGCCTGTGTTTTCCCTTTCTGAAATTGAAGACTGTAGCTTAATTAATTAACCATTATGTCTCACACACACCAACCAAAGTTTCAAAGACAGAAAAACAAAATGCAAGGGCAATAACAATCTCAAGAATGTTTAAAAATTTAAAAAAAAAAAAAAACCCAAACCACTATGATTAGATTATGAAAAGCTCACCTAACACTAAATTACAAGTTCTATGATGGGAGAGAGTTTTGCTGGGCAGAGGGCGGCAGATTTCTATGAGGGCAGAGATGTTCTTCACTGCTGGATCCCTGAAGCCTAGAATAGTGCCTGATACATTTTAAGTGCTCATAAAAAGAAAAAAAATTGAAGATCAAATAGTACCCTGAGTAGAACGCACAGTATAGGGCAAACCTACCTGTTCTGCTTACCACCAGCACTGAAAAAATATCACCTATAAGTGCATGGCTCCCTCTGGTTCAGTTTACACTCAAAAAGTGTATTTTCGGGGAGGGGGAGAGCCGCGGGAGAAGGAAACTTATAAAAGAGAGTATTATTACTTGCTGCTCTTGCTTTCCAGATAAAAACTAGGTAGACCTAAAATTGACATAGACTCTTGAATTCCATTTGGCTAAATATTTGAGAACACACCCTTCGGTTACAAATATTAAGAGATTCTTTATGTAGTCTATTTGATTTCCCAATTTATTAAGGACAAATACAGGTGTCTACTTTGGCTTTATTTGAATTTTCTTTTTCAGTCCAACCTCTTGCTGGAGGGAACGTTAATTCTATCTCCAATGGGATACACCAAATGCATATAACCAGGCTCTGGATAGGCATACTTGAAGATCCTTAGATTAGGTATGGTGACACACATTATAGCTGCTGACCAAATATACCTTTTCCTTTCTTTCTCACCAGCTGAGTCCAGATTTATTTTGGAATAGCAACAGGCCCAGCTAACCAAAAAAAAAAAAAAAAAAAGAAAAAAGAAATCTACACTCTCTGGACTCCTTTGCGACAAGGAATGGCCATGTAACATTTCTGTCCAGTGATATGAATAGGTAAGTGTTTAGGTGGGGTTCCAGTTTAGCTGATGCAGGAGTGTGTGATATCCCAATCCACTTCATCCTCTCTGCAGTATAAACTAATACTGAGAGCAGATCAGCCACGCTAAGTCCCTAAGGGGACATGCCCCCACCTAGGATGGCTGACGGAGTTGAGAAAGGTCTGGACCCCTGAAGGAACATGGAAGTCACCGTATCAGGTGCATACTGCCTACCTACCTGGCTTTATCATTCAGGGGGAAAAAAAAAAAACTCTACTAAGTTTAAGCCACTGTTTCTTTGTTGCATCTCTTGACACTCAGTTGAATCCTCACTGATACAGTTACTAGTGGGGGCTAAAAGACCATATAATATAGCTCTTGGTAGGGCTTTCCTTAACCTTACTAATATCTGATTTTTTTCCCATTTTAGTCAGGCAACAGTCCTGAGACATGATTCATCTGATGCTAAGAGAAATTCAACTGTTAAGAAGATAGTCTTTTACTGAATTAAGTAAAAAAAAATTCATGTTGGGGTTGGGAACTCTAAGCACCACCAATCAAAAGTCTGAATTATAAAATTTAATGGTATCTCCCTTTTCTTGGTAATTAACAAAACAGTCATTGACAAAAAAAATGTTCACAAACTATTTACTGCCATCAAAAAACAACTGAATTTCAAAAATTAAAATTTCTCCCAAAGCTTGCAAAAACCATTGACTTGCAACACGAAAACAATGCTTCCTACACCACCATCAGCAAGTCTGGCCAGTTTTACTGTATTTATCACAAATTTCCAGTTGCTGCAGATAACACAATGATGTTTCACTAAACACTCAAAGATGTTCTTTAAGTAAGTCCTGGTCACTCTGAGGCAGGAGAGAGTCTGAGGCTTGGCTTTTACCATCTCACAGCCCTCTCTGGTTTGGGAGAATCAAGGGACTACTGCTCATGGACATCACACTCCACAGTGACTCCCAAACCCCGGGCAATGCACAGTGAAGAGCCACATCTCTGTCTTCAGAAGCACAGACCCATATGCCAAGGCCATCCTTCCATCTGTTCCCACCCAAACACCTCCTGCTGACCCTGTAAGACCCAGAACCAATGCATCATCTTCTGTGTGGAAATTATCCCAAGGTGTTACACTTACACCTCTACTACAGCATGCCCTACACAGCATCATCATCTCTTTGTTATTATTTATGGGCTATAGACGGGTCATGAAGACCATGTTTTATCTTTGCATGCTTCGAGTCTACGAAAAACATGGAAATATAATTGATCACAGTTTGCGGAATGACTAAATGACTCAATGGTTACATGATCGCATTCACTATTGCCAATATCATAGGAAAATCAATCAAAATTTAAGTTATAACTTAAAGGATAAATATAAAGCTAAGTTCACTTTAAATAGAATCTATAAAGGAAAATAAAGAGTTGTTTTGCTTATTATTTGGCCTAGACATCTTTTAATCCTGACATCAGGGCCACCTCACGTTCAAGAAGCATGTTAGCGTTTGTTTGAACATCCCTGGTCTGATGAGGTTACAGCATCCAGATGAAAAGGATACTATCTGGCAGTGTGGTAGACCACAGATAACAGATTAGGAATCACTGACCCGAGTTCAAGTCCCAGCCTGGCTACTCCCCAGCTACCAGACATTCATTGCTTTCCCATCTACCTTACAGGCTGCTATGATGGAAAAATTCCTTATTTGTTGCTGCCACTCTGAGCTAGAGCACAGTGTCTGGTCCCTAAAGGGTATGCAACTGTCAGAGAATGAATGACCCAGAGAAGACAGTGCCTGGACTGAAAGACCAGGCTTTTTCCTACCACACCCTACAGGCTCATAATATTTTTTCACAAAAGACCACTTTTCTACAAGTTCAGTTTAAAAATATCAGCTCCTAGTTCTCTTTCATTACAGTGTTTTCTTGAAGGACTATATGCTAGTTGTTGCCTTGACAATTCTACTCGCTTAGGTTTAATTTGATATTGATTTAAAAAGAGGGGGGAAAAACCCATAGCCATTCTACAATTAACAGTTAAACTTACATAAAATCTGGTTGGAAATAGGCCAGTCTCTGTGAGCCTTTGTTTTCTCCAGAATGAAACTACATTCCTGTTTAATCTAGACAGGACCATGTAAAAGGTTTAGCTGGAAAATCAAGGGTATAGTCACAGTTATGACTAAAAACCGAAGATTTCACCTATATATTTTCATAATGCAAATTTTAAAAGTGGAAAAATGTAGTCAGTATTCATCTACCCTATCCCTCAGCTCTAGCTATACACTGTACATATTCTAATTAATACTGATCTTCAGATATGATGAACTGGTTTGGAAGTGGCAGACCCAGCAGCAGCACCTTGCACTGAAAAATGCAAACAGAGAATCCAAATCTTACTAGTGCCCATCAAATAAATGCTATATGCAGGTTCAGGTTCTAAATAAGTATGCAATCACACTTTGTGTAGTTTAATTCAAACTCACTCCCCCATACAAGAGCACTGTAGAGGATTTTAACGAAGTATGCTTCAACTTTTTAACCTTCTTCTTTTATTTTCTGGTTTGCTTTCTCCTGTGGGGGTGTTTTCCTTTGTTTAACTGTTTCTATGGTTTATCACATTTGGGAGAGAACTAAAGAACCTACAAACCCATCAGTAAGCAAGGCACATTTTCCCATCATCTTCATGGTTAACAAGGAAAATGACAGGCAGCAAAGGAGGAAGAAAGAGCATATAGAAATAAGCAGAACTCCAGCTGAATGGAAATTAAACTTCCCTTGCTGATAGTACTTACACATGCATCTTTCATTCAGGACCATACATTTACAAAAGCAAAATTTGATTAACTGGAAATGTATACGGGGAATTATACTACAAATACTGATTTAACTTTGTTATAAAATGCTGAAGAAAAAAATTGCTACTAAATTGGGGAGAAATAGATTATCAGCACATTAACACAGAATATGCAATTTCTTCTTCAGGCAGTATTAGGGTAGCATTATATTTATTTTATGAGGATACAATCAGAATATTAAGGGGTATCTGGGCATTGTCCAACTGCAATCAGTCCGCAGACTGCTAATCTATTAGAGACACTGAAAATATTCTCCTTGGTGACAAGGCACTATCCACTGTTAAGATAGTGATAATTTTTATCTATGCTTGTCACCCAGTAAACTAGATAGGCTACTGATTTAGGTTGGACATTCAAATACCAAAACAATAAAGAATAGTGAACAAAATCAGTCATTAATAAAAGGCAAAGAGACATCAATTTCATGCAGGTGATCAGCAATCGGTCTATAAGGTAGAAATTTTTTATAAAACCTCTGGAACAAACATTTGTCTTGGAACATATTTCTTTTAAGTTTCTTCCCTTTATGAATCTTCTTAGAAATATGGTGAACAATGTTCACTCTACAACTGCAAAAATAAATCCATGAAATCAAGAGATATTGGGCACTACTAGGCAAAATAAGGTATGTGGGGTTTCAAAATACAACTTTGCTTAGGAAAAATGAAACCAATATACCCAATATTTAAACTAACATGCATTATATAACCAAGAATCAGGTCTCACAAGCATAAACAAAAGCATTTTTCCTTTCCAAAAACACTGGAAAAGGAAAACATTTCATTTAGTAATTTATAAAATGTATGCGAGCCTAACACTTCAGTACTTTAAAAGTCAGAGGTATTCTTTTTTCATAAAGCCCAGTCACATAAGCAAGAAGATGCACTTGCAATGCAAAAAGCAATTCTTTTAGCCAATAAAACAGACTATCTGAGAACGGCCTCTCCATTACATGGAAAAAACCAGTGAACTTCATCAAGTGAGGTTATCAGAGTTTCTTCAATCGAATCTAGAATCCCACCCACATTGTCTTCTCATCAATATTCCTCAGTGCTTCTTCTTCCCCAATTACAAAAGACCAGATAACCCTGTGACTGATAGGTAATATGCACAAGCTTATTTTCCACTGTTAAACAGAGTTAACATACTGAGAAAGTGATTTCAATTACTGAATAAATGGAAAAGGGTTAAATGCAGAATATGATGAAACAGGATTTAACAACATTCCCAAACCTCATCAGTTTCTGAGGAAAATATGCTAGCGAAGACAAATCTTAGAAAAGGCAACGTACATACAGCATTCACACTGCAGGGTTATTTTTTTAAAAATGAAAGAAAACCCTGAGTAATAGTTGATATGCAGCAGCCATTATTAAGTACAAAGCAGAAAGATCTCTATGCTCAAATAGCCCCTTGTCCAGAGGTCTCACCTCCATGCTTTGGACCATTAGTGGCCACCTCCAGCAAGCCTGCCCTTCTTGCCTCTGATAAGCCACGGGTACCAGTTTCATCCTTACCCCATTCTTGATTCATCTCCTACAGAATGCCATTTCCAGGTTGAGCATCCAACTCTTGGTATTGGCTCAAGTTGTGATCTCAAGGTCAGGGGACCGAGCCCACCTTGCTGAGTGGAGAAACAGATTAGGACTCTCTCTCTCCCTCTACCCCTCCCCACCCAGCCCACTCTCTCTCTAAAATAAATAAATTAACCTTTTTTAAAAAAATGCCAATCCCAGCTTTCATATGCCACTAGTGAATTATTAAAGCCATTACATTTCTAAGGGCTTAAACTGCCAACAAATATTTTCCAAATAAAGAAAAGGGGCTTACTGCTAATGATGTGTGTGTGTGTGTGTGTGTGTGTGTGTATAAACACAGTGTTAGTTCTGAATCATGCCACTCTGCACTCAGCACAGGGTCTAGCACACTTCAGGTGTGCTGGCCTGTGTATGGATAAGCCAATTCCACAGTATGAATATTAATACACAGGGGCTTTCCTCTGCATCAGGACATTTGACCATAGAATAATCACAAAGCAATCATCCTCTTTCTCAAATTGGGGTATAAGCTCCTTGAGAGAGAAACTACCCAGCTTTCTTTGCGTGTGCCTCTCAGGGTACCCTCATTTGAGGGTTTGCTGCAGGGTAGGCTGGAGCCAATTCAGGACTGGCTTTCTTGAAAAATAAACCTGGGACCAGAGGTGGCCTTGGCATAAAGATTATTGGGTTGTGACCAATTTTCTTAGAAATGGAGTCTCTTGACATCCAGGTTATTGCTCACTGCTCCTCGTGGTAACTTTCAGTTCCTAAAACAGACTCTTTATCTTGTTACTGACTGGGAATGAAGTCCCTGGGTTCTAGGCTCAGCTGGACCAACCCCTAGCTGCACTACTTGAATAAATCACTTTTACTTCCCTATCCTTCAGCTCCCTCTGCTACAAAATGCTGAAGCCTATTCTTCTGTCAAAGTTCCAGGACTTCTAAATTTAAGATCTATTTTTCAAGTGTAGCAATCTTCTAACGAAAGCATTAATACCCTAATGCTGAAGTCGGTTTTGAAGCGTTTAACAACAAAGTTCTAAGACTTCAATTTCAGTGCAATATGTCTGAGCTAATTCAAAGGACTGAGAGCATGTCTACCTCACAATGTTACCATGTGTGGTGAAGGTTAAATCAAGTAACAAATATAAAGCATTTAGCTCAATGCCTAGCATTTACTAAAGCACTCAATAAGTACTAGCCATTATTATTGTTATTGAAAAAAATATAATCAGAACTCTATAGATTTTCATCAAAACCCATAATATCAATGTAATTAGTTGACAGAACTGAGTATGTTTAGAAATTCCTTCAAAAAAGGAAATAAATGAAAGGAAATTGTCAAGTATTCATTCAGTCACTAAACATCTTACAATGGAGAGAAAGCACATCTTAGCAATCCAGAATTTCCATATCTAATTTTGTAGGAGTCTCTCATCTCCGGGCAGAATCTTGTTTCTTGCTTTAAAAAAAAAAAAAATACAATTCCAAATAAAGCCACCTAACCAGCAAAATGAAAGTTTATCTCTTCTAATAAAATGGTATGTTGATACAATAATTGTTATTCTTTCCTCTAACCTCATTTCTACCTTTGCTATTTAATTTGTACTAAAAAAAAAAATCTACAATTAAACCTTTCATTTTTTTTCCCCCTCTATCTTATCTGTCCATATGAACCTTTCCCTCCCCCCTTCATCTCTTTTCTGGATCAAGAGTCACAAGGCAGCATGTTCTACAGCGCTGTCCTCAAGGCCCCTCCCTGTCTCTCCTCTGACCACCCCATCACCATTCCTGGATCCTGGGTCCTCCGTCCCTTCACAAAGCTCCCTGAGAAATTGTCTACCACACAGCAAGCAGTCCCTTGTAATTAAACCACCTCTGTTTGCCTTTTTAACAACAGTAAGGGCATTGGAAGTTTAATGGATACTAGTCTCCCTTCTGGATGTCTAATAGAGAAATATCTTATACTTGTTTTTTTAATATTAGTATTTTATTAAACCTTATCTCCCAGAGAGGTCTCCCATGACTGCTCCACATCAAGTCCCCATATTCTTTCATACATAGCACACTCTTTCCTTCCTAAGATTTACCACAACATTATTTATGTAATGCTTGCCTCCTTGACCAACCTATAAGCCCCAAGAGGAAAGGGACTTTATTCATTCATCAACGTAGGCCAACGATCGAGCACAACGTCTCATAGAACACACAGTATTCACTATGTATGTACTGAATCAGCCAATGGCATCTGAGAGGCTTCCATGCTTTGGTCAGGCCCTACAGGGAAAAAAAACATAACAGATATGGCCCTCTGTAACGGAACTTACAATTTAGGACCAATTTTATTTGGGAAGGTTAGAATTTCACAAACTTACTAATTTTTTTGGAGAAACAAGAAACATTAACCAGATAAAAATATACAAAAGGCATGGTATACATTACAGGCTACCCAACAGGAAATGAATCACAACTGGAAGAGATGAAGGAACCAACACAGCCATCAGAGAAAGTCACACGGATGAAGTGGGACTCGTGCTGGTGTTTGGTGGAAGGATTAAACTGGGGCTGGAAAAGAGAGCAGATGGCATTCCACAGTGAGATGAAGCTGGCAGAGCACATGGCAAGGAAGGAGACGTGAATAAGCCTGGCCTGTGCAGAAATGACATGCAGACTCACACCACTGAGGAGATCAGGTGGGGAGCCGGGAAACAGATGACAAAGGGTCAGATTAGGAGCCTGGATCACAATAAAGAGGTCATTATATTTGATGCCTCGGTCAAGAAAACTTCCACAGCTTCAGTGGGGAGAAGGATGTTGGCACTGGGACATGAGCCTACCAATGACAGTCAACTAGGTGCCAAACAAAGGACTAGAAACAAGAACCCAACAAAGACTTGTTGGTCACGAGGGTAACAATACTGAGAACAGAGATATAACAAATACTGAAATCTGCAAGTTCCCACACTGTCCACCTCAATGTTAGAAAAGGAGACTAAAAGCAAAAAGGAAGAAATTACTGGGTTTTAGTGGGATTTCCAGTTACATGTATTCTGGGCCCCAGATCAATATATACTACAAGCGCAGGAGGTGAGAATGATACAGTACCATTAATGACACATGCTAAGTCCTTATGCCAACTGCTAATGCTTAACACTAGTTTGGTGAGATTGATTGTAAGCATGAACTATTGAAAATCTATGATGAACCTAGCACAACTCTGCCCCTTTTAATAACCATAGCTTTCTACATGAACTGCTCCCTAAAGATGAGCTAAAGAACAGAGCCACATGGCCTCTCAAAGGAATCAGGGTCCTCCCCCACCCCCAACAGGACAAAGATGGTACTCAGAACAGAGAAGCAAGCACTAAAGCACTAAAATGAAAGTTTTCCCTGAATACATTTTTAAAAGAATCTAAAGTGAAAGGTAATACTAGTTTATGTACAAATCTCCAAACCAAACAAAGTACTGGAAGAGAAGGGAAGGGAAAGGGGAAGGGGGAGTGGAAGGAGGAAGGGGAAAGGGAGAGGAGAAGGGGAAAGGGAGGGAAAACAATCAGAGAACTAGACTCTTAGGACCTACTATGATCAAAGAACTACCTGTCAAAAAAAATAGGAAAACTATGTCTTTACCTTTAGTTTGCATTCAAGATTAAATTTTCTTTTTTTTTTTTTTAAGATTTTATTTATTTATTTGACAGACAGATATCACAAGCAGGCAAAGAGGCAGGCAGAGAGAGAGGAGGAAGCAGGCTCCCCGCGGAGCAGAGAGCCTGATGCAGGGCTCGATCCCAGGACCCTGGGATCATGACCTGAGCCGAAGGCAGAGGCTTTAACCCACTGAGCCACCCAGGCGCCCCTTGAATTTTATTTCTTAGGCAAACATGGATATTTAGGTAGATAAACGGGTATTTATGGATATTTGCTGTATTTTTCTGTATGCCTAAGTCAGAAATAAAGACAAAATTAACTGTAACTGCTTTGTCAACAAACCAGTTATATTACTTTACTACTTAGATTCAGCTAACAGAGAGCAACCATTTTTAAAAAGCTTGCAGCAAGAGAAATAATCTAAGCTGATGGCTTATTTTCAAGCTTGAAAACTATTTAGATGTGTTTGTTATATTGTACTGTATCTTTGTAGCTAAGGAAATACACACAAAGGAAACTAGAAGAACAGGGGGAGCTAAGAAAGTGATACTATCTTTGCTATTTCATCAATCATCAGTACACCTATTTATGCAATCCCGATTTTATTTCTGACACTGTACAGGGTGACATGGAGCAACGAACACCTCCTTCTTGCAGTTTACATCCTAGCATTACTTAGACCTCCTTTTTTTCATTTTGTCTTCCAGGACAGAAAAGATTCCAAGCTAAAGAACCACTTACAGTGTATGCTACCTTCCCAGCCTTGAAACAAAGAATACAACCTCTCCAATCCTTTACTTCTTTATCTTCAAAATAGGAATTTTGCAGGGTATCACACAAAACAATATAATTGTGGTAAGCAAACTATTAAAATAACCACCAACAATCACCACCTCCCATTCATGCCCTTGTGTGATTCATCCCCTTAAATGTGGGCTGGACCTGGTGACTGGCTCCTCATGAACAGAATATGGCAAACATTATGGGCATCTCTTCCAAGATCATGTCAGAAAAAGACTAGGACTTGCAACCCCAGTGGAGAAGTCCCATGTAGTGAGGAACTGAGGGAATTCTTGAGCCAATGGCCAGTGAGGAAGCAAGGCTCTCAGTCCAACAACCACCAGGAACTGAATCCTGCCAACAAGTCCGTGAACACGCTGGGAAGGGGCTGCCCTCCCAGCTGAGGATTCTGGTGAGACCACAGGCCTGGCTGACACCTCAACTATAATCTTACAAAAAACCTGGCACACAGCTAAGCCATAGTCAGATTTCTGTTCACCAGAAACTGAAAGATAATAAATGTTTAAATTTTAAGCTGCTGATTTAGGGATCAAGAGTTGCAGAACAACAGGTAACACAATAATATAAATGCAATTTATAAAATAATATCTTATTTAAGGTTTTAAAAAATTCTATCTGGGCCCATAGTAAAGTGGGTTTTTTAAAAACCCCTTTTAGGACCCTCCTTGCTTTAAATAAAAGTAACCTATCTTTATCTACTATCATCTAATACATCTGAAATTTATCTAATTAACTCATCAGTGGTAACATTAGTATACTAAACTAGAAGTCAATCAACCATCAAAAAAAGAACTTTAACAAATATTATGAAGGTATCAGCAGTACTTAGGACGTTTAGAGCCAAAACAAAGGGCGATTAAAACTGGACATTAATATCAGACACAAGTCTTCAGAAAAAGTTAAGCATAAAAGGATACACTTAATGATAAAGGAACACTTGGTCTATCAGGAAACATCAATTTTGTATCTATAGCTGCCAGACACTGCCTCATAACACAGAGAAAAAAAGTCAGATTTTTTTTTTTAAAAGATTTAAATGACTTGAGAGAGAGAGCATGCACGAGCACTAGCAGGGAGCCAGATGTAGGACTCGATCCTAGAACCCTGAGATTATAACCTGAGCCGAAGGCAGACGCTTAAGCGACGGAGACCCAGGTACCCTCAGGTTTCATTTTAAAACCCCAAATTTGTCCTGAATAACAGTTTTTACACTGTATGACACTTAAAATAATGGAATTTATATCCAAGGTTCTCCCATAAGTAGGGTTTAAGCTTTCAAAAAATAGGATGAAATGTAGTTCACATGATACAGATAATGTTCCACTAGGTGACATGGCCAGCAGGCAACATGTGTGACAGACTGAATCCCAGGCACTGATTCTTCTCCCCACCGTTACCATGCCCTGTGCCACATAAGTGTGCGGGTCCTCCCTCCAGAGGCAGCTTGCTTCCCCATCCACAGACCCCGAGCTCTGCCCTAAGACTCGCTCTGATCAATGGAATGTGCACAGAAGCGACAATGCGGCACTTCTGATCTTTCTTGCATACCATATGTTTGTGTTAACCTCAGGAAAATGGATTATTAAGTGCTCAGAAATGTAGAGTTCAGTTGCTAAACACATCTACTAATAAAAATGAAGTTACATAAACTTAAAAATAAATTATACTAAGAACAAAAGCTGCTCAATTTCCTAACTTACTAATTATTTTATTACAATTACACGTACTTTTGAGGTCTTCTGTTCTATCTGTATGACGAGAAAAAAGCACCTAGTGGCGTGCTTCCTGGTGATGTCATACTTGTAGCTCGACATCAGCCCTGATAGGAGTATAAAGACCACAGAAATGGGCAAATGCTACAAATCTGGACTTATCTTTTCAACCAGAGAGCTGGTCAGTATTCTATAGCCTTTAGAAATGCTTCCTTGTGGTCTCTACCATTTCAGCCTGGGGCCCCAAAACAAGCACTTCTGCAGAAGACCTGAGGTCAACTCTTGGCAAGGAGACAAGCCTAGCCAGATACCAGGTGGAGGGAGAGCCACCAGCAGAGCCCAGCCCAGACCAGCCAATCCACAGTCACCCAAGAGAAGCCAGAGTCTGAGCACAAACCCCGACTCAATAAGCTTATTTATGAGAGTCAGTTATCCCATGCCACTGTGGCAGTAAATGACTGAAACACGTGGTCAATGGGAGTTAGTTCAATTAGTCTATGGGAAAAGGAGAGAATGGCCTATAAAAACCAAACCAAACCAAACCAGTCACTTGGGATAGGCACTGAAAGTGAGATGCGGATGGGCAACCACTGAGAGACTGATAAAAAGCATAGTGAAGCAATAGCACTGCTCTTGCAATGGGTAAGGGGGATGACCTGAAAGGCATGTACTTATTTGCCCCTACCATGCACTGTGGATTCAGCAGTGAACAAGACAGAAGCACCGGACATGCTCATGACTGGTGGGAGGAACAGGGAGGAACAGGGGAGCACAGTCTAGGTTGCTGAGCTGAGCTGACTCCCAACAGTTCAGTTAGAGGTAACTAACTCTCTGCTAAATCATTCAGAAGGCTGCTAGAAATCAGAAAAGAAAGGTAATGCAGGGGGAAAATGAGTAGGATTTGCCAGGTGTTTAGATCTAAATGCATCAGAGCTGGTACTGAAACACCACCTGGACGACAGTACCACCACCACCACCACCACCACCACCCCGTCTCTGCTCTTCCTGTGGCTGGTGGAGCTTGCTCAGAGATACAGATCCTATTCATCCATGCAAGCCCACGGATAAGCCCAGTACCTGGTCCAACATTGGTGCTCACTGATGACTGCCACTGTTCCCACTTCTTCTTTGATGTTTTTACCATTTACCTGCCAGACAACCCTGAACATGTCCCAGAAACAAAACTCAACAGCCGAAGTTGAGTCAGCATTTCCTAAGAGCATCTATGCCCAAGTACTGTCTATAACTGGTATGGCATCCAAGTGGATTAATTCAGTGTTTGAGCCAGGGCCTCCAGGAAACACTGCATCCCAAAAGCAAGGAACGCCCTATGCTCCCAACTGGAGAGAATGCGCATACATGCAGAACAACACATTCTTTATATTCTTTTTGAAATCCGAAGTATAAACCTATTACTTACAATTAGGAAAGTAGGGCCAAATTACCCAGCTAAAAAAAAGCAATTTTGAGTGGAAAAATGAAACATAAAGGTCTTCTTTATTTCGACTGGCCTAATTCATACAATTCTTGCTCTAAGATTTTTGCTTTAAGAATTAATTCTACAAGTATTACTATCCTGCAAATAATGTACAAAGCAACTTCATTTTAGCCACATTGGTAAATCAAGCACACTAAATTCATCCCACTAGATGACAATTCAAACACTGAAATATAGAAGGAAAATAAAATATCTGACAAGGCTCTCATTTAAAAGTATCTCAAGATACAGTTCAATCAAGCATCAATTTCTTCTTCTGAAGACTATTAGCCTCCAATGAAATATTAAAATTAATAAGACCATTTTCTTCAGAGATTTGTATAAAAAACTCAGTAGGAATGCCACAGACAGGATATAATCATTTAATGTTTTAAAAGAAAAGGAAGTTACACCACCAAAGCATTACTGCCTTTCTCTGCTACCCTTAAATATATACCCCTAAGCATTTCCAGTATAAAAACCAAAATATAAACTGTAGAGGAGACCTAACACAGGGTGGGGGATTAGGTGAGCCTGGTGGTGGGTATTGATGAGGGCACGTATTGCATGGAGCACTGGGTGTGGTGCATAAACAATGAATCTTGGAACACTGAAAAAATAAATGAATGAATGAATGAATGAATGAATAAAAGTTGACCTAACCAGGCCCACTGTTTTATTTTCTTACTTTTACTGGACTGTACTCATGAGCATCTTATATATTTGAATCTTTTTTCACCAAATATTTTCTCTGCTCAGCTGAATCTCTGCCACGCCAAGTTCAACTTTCCCAGATCTTCTTGTTCTAATCATAGCACAGCAAACTCTAGTAAAAATAACTAAGTAAAGATTCCTTAAAATGCTATGGTCCTATAACAAAAAGTAGTTTCAGAATTAAAACTTTCATAAATATTATGGCCAAAGTCACACATTGCCACCAAGTCTGAAACAGCATGTATATACTAAGTGCAATTCATTCTCTCCCTCTCATGCTCTCTCTCTCACAAACACTCACACACACACACACACACACACACACACACACACACACACACTCGAGCTAAAAGACAAATATTTCCCCTCAAATTTCAGATCAATATGCAAATGTCTTACCAGATGTAATTAAGGTGAAATTACAAGGCTTAGCTCCAATTCCTACCTTGACCCGTGTATTAAGTTCAACTAAAAAATTCACCCTTTTCCTTTCATGTTTAAGACTTCAAGGGCAGAGGCATGAAAAATGAATGGTCCAGTAAATTCTCAAGAAGCAAGTACAGCCCACCAGTGACAAAAGACATGGGAGTTAGCCATGTGGGAGTATATAACGGACCTTCGCTTCCTGTGCTACATTAAGGGGGAACCTGAAATCTGTCATCCCTGTGCCATTTGAATTTTGCTTGGTTATACAGACGCTAAGTTTTCAAACTATAAACCACTGAGGCCAGTTAGATTATTTCAGGGCATTTTTAGCTTTTTTTTCCTTATTTAAAACTCTATAGATAGTGCTAGGTAATGTTTCTTTTACAAATTGGTTAGCCTATGCAAAACACGTATGATAACTTTCAAACTTCAGTTACGTAAAAGAAAAAAAATTAGATATCAATTTAAAAAAATCCATAGGAACAAAAGCTAAGTCATTCAGTAAAAATGTTTTATTAGCTATTTTGAAATCAGATACTGAACTCAAGGACAGAGAAGTCACTTGGGAATGGGAGGAGAGGGTCAATCAGAGGTCTGAATTACTTGTTTTGGAGAGGGCTCTTACAACTCACCAATTCTTTAAAGGTTTTATGATTTGTTAAAGAAGTACAAAATACTTAAACAATGTCCCAGTAAGTGATCCTGGAACCAAACTTTTGAAAAACATCCAAGTTTTTTCAGAAGAGAATGGGGACACAGGTTATAAGAGGCAGCTTACTTGGCCAGGGATTCAGTATATAAAGATCATTTAGAAATGTGTTTAGGAAGCACTTACATTTATAATCCCAAACCTTAGTCCTAGAATGGCAGTTAAGTATACTGAAAAAAATTAATTGATGTTCTATTACATTTGCAAGCAGAGGGCAAATATCCAAGGTTGAAATTAGTAAGAATGACTTAGACAAACAGCTAACTTGGACATCTTATTTAAAGGTTCTATTAAAAGTCATTTAAATTTTCAATCACATCGATAATGACAAGTTTTAAATGTTAGAGGCTTTAAGCCCAGACAGTATGAAGAAGTGTAATGTCCATCTTGACTCTGACATTTGCTTCTGCCAGCTAGGGCAGCTGCTTGGGGCCACAGCATTCTCCAGTTATTTGGCCTCTTCTATTTGTGTTAAATGGTCTCATCACATTATCACATGATCAATGGTTTTGTGGCCCTGCTGACATCACCCAATGAAGCTGAGGAATAAGCAAAACATGAAATGGAGTTAAATGGAAAATAAAGGGTAGAATGATTTTCTAATACTTGGTGTTCAAACAGATAGAGAAATTAATGTTACCTCTATGAACACAGATAATGAACACGATATTCTCTAAAGAAGTAATACTAGCTTTTTGGAAAATTCTAGTGGATTTACACTTTATCACTATGTTTTTGCTATTTCTACATAAGCAAAAGTGACAAGTGGTATAGAACATCACTTTTTTAAAGGGGACAATTGAAGAGAATTTCTGGCACTTAGAGATGCTCATGGCCTCTGCCCTGAAATAAGAGGAGGATTATAATCAGAGTCTATAACTGAGATTTTAAAAATACGGTGCTGTAACAACTCAACTTCTAATGTCTGCCTCTAGCCAATGGCAGCCCTACAAATGTTCAGCTCAAAAACCTGTCAAAATAATTTATCACAGAACATTTTAAAAAGTATATCCTTTATCAATGATTAATGACCAAAAAGATCGAACATTCCGATATCTGACAGAATGGCAGAAAGAAGGATTTTTAAGATTTATCCACCGCATGTTCTGGAGGGAATGAATATGAAGCAATGGGAAGCAGGAGGATATACAAAAAAGGTACATGGTTTCGACTGTTAGCACAGGCCTTATCTCCATGCCATCAATCCCATTTCTAGAACATTTTAACCTGTTAGAACACAATCAAAGCATTAACCATACAGAACAAACATACAACTATTTTAAGCCTTACAAGAATTTTTTTAAAAAGCTGCAAAGTATTTTAAAACTCAAGTTGGAGAAAATATCAAATCTGAACAACAGCCTACCAGTGGAGGAGGAAAGGGGAAGAAAGGTGGAACAGACTAGAATCTGAAAAACAAAACAAAGATTATCAACATTTGAAAAGTGAAAAATTCAAAGGAGCATTACAAACAAACACTACCAGAGAATTCCAACCAGTTCCAAATTATTACTAGAAAATCACGTAGCTTTAGTCCTTATTTGCTCTTACTTTTTTAACAATAAAGAGGCAGCCAAGCAAGTATTATAAGAGTGCTTTCAAGACATTTAACTATGTGGGGGGGCATATCCAAGCCTCTTCTTATATGCAGACATTTACAGAGTGAGCTAAAGCAGACAACAGCCTCTCTAACCAAGTTTCACTGGCTAAGACAGTGAACACATGTAGTTGAAAATCATCAAACCGGGATGCCTGGGTGGCTCATTTGGTTGAGCGGCTGCCTTCGGCTCAGGTCATGATCCCGGCATCCTGGGATCGAGTCCCACATCGGGCTCCTTGCTCAGCAGGGAGCCTGCTTCTGCCTCTGCCTCTGCCTGCCACTCTGTCTGCCTGAGCTTGTGCGCTCGCTCTCTCTCAAATAAATAAATAAATAAAATCTTAAAAAAAAATTTTTTTTAAAGAAAATCATCAAATCAAAATAAGTAATATGCAACTCTCAACTGCCCAACATCACTCCCAGCTCACTGCTCCTCATATTCAAGCAGCACTGGCCTAGTCACGCTCTCTCCTCATCATTACGAGACTCTAAGTGGCCTGTTTTCCCTTCCACCTGACAGTCTAAAAGAATTAAATTTAGGAAGCCACATTGTACGTAATGGTCTACAGAGTCAGTGCGCCTACAGATACAAAAGACAAGGAGTAAGAGAAACTTAGACCTTAATCCAAATTTTTCTGATAACCCAGACAAATAATCTGAAGTATGGCTTCTCATCTCTCTTGGCCTCAGTTTCATCATGTATAACACGAAAGAACTGAGTGGAGAGTGGTTCTGATGTTTCCTGGTCACATTTTTAATTAAATCTCCAGCATATCCCCCTATCGAAAAAAACAAAAAATAGACACATGCTCAGTATTCAATAATTAAGTATGGGAAGGAGGGTCACCATCTGTCTCCCTGAAAACAACCCATCAACCCCACATCCAATCTCCATTCTGGAGGTCTTCTAAGGTCCCACCAGTTCCCAAACAGTGTCATCAGTGTACTACCATCAATTACCTCCCAAAATGAAAAGACTGGGCCACCCCCAAGTAGCACTAGAGGTCAAAGCCTGGCTGTAATACAGTCAAGTATATTTGGAAGAGCTAAGAATTATCTTATACATGGCCTCTTCCTCAATTTCAATTAAAAAGAAGTCTGCCACTTCAAATGTAGCTTTCCAAAACAAAGAACACTAACTCATTAGAACTGTGCCTTCCTGCCTAACTCCAGATTTATTCTGTCAGGTACGGTCACTTTGGATTCTACCATCTATAAGCTTGACTAACCCCACCTGTAGCCCCTGACAGTCAACCCTACCCAGTGAAATATCTCCATTCTGGAACAGTAATAATTCCACAAAGTTACCTCTGTCAGAGAAGTTCAACCCATGAATTCAATAAAGTCAAGAAAACTAATGAAATTTGTCTCTCAATGATATGAAGAAATGAGGCAACTAGAGTAAGAGGGCAGGAATGTGTGAACAGAGACCACCCACAGAAAATACTGTGATTGACACAAAAAATAACCATTTTTAAATAAAAATTTCCATCCTTTCCTCGACCTATATGCAAACTGGCAAAAAGCCAGTAATCACCTAAATATCCCTCAGATATATTCCCTAGAGAAATGAAGGTCTGATCAGTAGATCCCTATTATATAACGCTGTTTGCTACTATTCCAACAATATAAGAGCTATTGGTATTGTTCATACATGTTTCTAATGGAATCTTAGTACTTCCTTTGAAATCTGACAAAAAATCAAACTGAGGCTTTCCCCAACAGTTTATTAACCACCAAGACACTATAAGTACTGAAAATCAAAGTGCACAGCTTAAAAGAAAAGAAAGGCTTGTAAATGAACACTTTTATTTAAAGAAAGGACTCTAGAATACAGAACACAGTAACTCATGGAAAACACTGAATATTACAAATCTTGGTAGAAACTCATTTTATACTTCTGAAAGTTATTTGAGTCTCTTGAATATGATAAAATCAAGCCATGTTCTTCTTTCTTTCCCATTAAATCCCTTAGAAACACCAGCAACAATTTAGGAATGTAAATGGATTTTCCACTTGCATTTATACTTAATGATGACTCAAACAGAAGGAATACAGCTTAATTCTTTTTGGAGATAGATTGAGCCCATAGGAATAGGTTTTTTAAAAAAAAAAAAAAAGGAAAGGAAAGGAAAAATTATTTTGACACACAAAACAAAAAGAATGTCAAAAGGAAAAAACTGACTTAAAAACAACAATAACAACAAAATAACAGAAAACAACAACAACAACAACAACAACAAAAAAAAACCCAGCTAAAGTCAAAGAGAAATTTCAAAATACAGCAGCTCGATGTCTGGTCCAAAGATGACAGACTATGGGGCACCAGTCCTCGGCAAAAGGGCAAATTAGATACTGAAGAACACTCCTCAAAGTCCACAAATATCCATTTGGTTTCATTCCAATTTTTTTATTCTCACTCCTTTTGATTCCTTGAATCTCACTGCTTTTACTACCTTGAACTTTACATGTGACTCTAATGTTCAGAAACAAACTCTGTTAATAGGAGATGTGGATATCATAACACACCATGTCGCAAAAGGCACATCAATAGCTCTGACAGATAATACCTCAATAATAAGTTCTGCAAAGACTTCCTACGTCAGCACTCCAGGAAGTCCAAATACTATGTCTGCCAAGGACATATGCTTCCCCTGACATTTTAGGACTAAACCCTATCAAGTAGATTTTTTTCTATGTCTATCCTGCAAATATTTCTCATATTTAATTCTACAGTACCAGATACGTGGCCAAAACAAAAACCATTTTTCTCCCAGAACACAAATCTCTGCAGAAGCCTATGTCAGCCACATGTGTGTGTATATATATACATAATATATTTTTTTAACTAATCATTCAGTCCAATGAAAGAGAAAATGGTACTTGTTCAGAAATCTGCATTTACATGATGGGTTATATGCAAAACTACAGGTCCGATTTTTAACTAAGGACAGGTTGCTGCTTCTTTCCAGCTTTCTAGCTACATGAGCAGTAACAACATAGAAACAACGGAATACTCCAAGTATTGTTAATGCCATGTCCATTCTAAACTCCCAGGGGTTGGGGGTGGGGTGGGGGGAAGCAGACACTCTAAGAGACACTGCACTGCAATTCACAACAAGTTTTTGACTAAGTGCTCTGCCACTGATTCTGTCTGAGTACTCTCAGAATTGACTATTCTCAGAATATATAACTATAGGTAATAACACCAAAATTCTATCTAGTGATTTTTTATTCTTTTATAGGTATGGAGGGGTGCCTGGGTGGTGGGCATGGAGTTTGCTTAAGATTCTCTCTCTCGGGGCACCTGAGCTGCCTCTAAGCTGGGTACCAGAAAGTGATATAGCCCCGGAGTGCAAAATTGGAATCTTTAGAAATCTGCTCCAGAGAGAGACATCCCTGCCTGAAAGGTGCTCAGGTGGCAAAGTGGGACAGAATATTAGGTGGGACAGTGTGACCTCAGTATCCCTTGTGTCACAAAAGAAACATAGCGCCTGAGTCAGCAGAGTTCTCAGTACTGGAGCAGGGAAACCGACTATAGTCAGCAAGCCCATGAGCAGGTGCTCAACTCAGTGTGCAATGAAACACAAATTGCAGGATGATCAGACAACTGTTCTCCATGTGGGGGCCCTGCAAAGGACAAAAACACAGCACAGAAAGCCTTCAGGGAACAAAAGGCACACATAGCAACCCTAAGCAGCTTACACTGAGCCAGGAGTCCTGAAAAGGGGTGGTGCAACTCTACCGGGGCAAAGACACCTGAGAATCAGCGCAGCAAACCCCTGCCCCAGAAGACCAGCTGTATCATCAAAGGATTACCAAGTTTACTAAGCACACAGAACTGTACAACTCCAGAGCTAGGAGAAAACAATAATATAGAAGAACAGATTTTTTCTCAGATTCTTTTAGCTTTCAGTTTAAAATTTTCCTTTTTTCTCTTTTTCCTTTTCAACTAGTTTCTTCTTTTATTCTTTGTTTTTAACTTTTATTTTTACATTTACATTCAATAGATATCTTCTTTATTTTTGGCTTCCTTTCACAGTATTCAATTTTATATATATATACATAAGTTTTGCTTTCTTTACAATTTTGGGATTTAGTGTATTCTAACAAACAGGCCAAAGTACACCCAGGACCAAGTGACCAAATGGATCACATTGTTTTGTCCATCTGTGAGATTATATTCTCTTTTTTCTTTGTTCTCCTTTATGGTTTCTGACCTCTTCAGAAATGCCTAGTGTGTATTTCACTTGGGTTGTGGTTGATATTTTTTATTTTTTTCTCTTGTTCACCCATTCTTCTCTGGGCTAAATGACTAGAAGGAGGAATTCACAACAAAACAAAGAACCAGAGGTAATACTCTGCCACAGATCTAATCTATGTGAATATTACTAAAATGTCAGAGCTGGAATTCAGGATAACAATTATAAAGTTGCCAAGAGAGCTTATAAAAAGCATAAGACACTAGGGAATCTCTTGGTGCAAAATACAATCTAACTAGGCCAAAATTAAAAATGCTTTAACCAGGGGCACCTGGGTGGCTCAGTGGGTTAAAGCCTCTGCCTTTGGCTCAGGTCATGATCCCAGGTCCTGGGATCGAGCCCCACATCAGGCTCTCTGCTCAGCCGGAAGCCTGCTTCCTCCTCTCACTCTGCCTGCCTCTCTGCCTGTCAAATAAATAAATAAAATCTTTTAACATTTTTTTAAAAATCGGGACGCCTGGGTGGCTCAGTTGGTTAAGCGGCTGCCTTCGGCTCAGGTCATGATCCCAGAGTCCTGGGATCGAGTCCCACATTGGGCTCCTTGCTCAGCAAGGAGCCTGCTTCTCCCTCTGCCTCTACCTGCTACTCTGTCTGCCTGTGCTCACTCCCGCTCTCTCTCTCTCTCCGACAAATAAATAAATAAAATCTTCAAAAAAAAATTTTTTTTAATCTTTAAAAAAAAATGCTTTAACTGAGATGCAGTCTAAAATGGAAGTGCTAACAACTAGGGTAAATGAGGCAGAAGAGTCAGTGACATAGAAGATAAGATGACAGAAAGGAAGCAAGCTGAGGAAAAGAGAGAGAAACAACTAATGATCAGTGGGGAGGCTTTGAGAAATCAGCAATACCATAAAGCCAAAAAAATATTACAACTCTTGGGGTCCCAGAGGAAAAACAAAGAGATGAACAGAAGGTGTATTTCAACCAATCATAACTGAGAACTTCCCTTATCTGGGAAAGGAAACTGGCATTCAAGTCCAGGAGGTAGAGAGAAACCCCCTCAAAATCAGTAAAAATGGATCAATATCCTAACATATAATAGTGAGGCTCACAAATTTCAGATAAAGAGGAAATCCTGAAAGCAACTTGAGCAGCTCCTTAACATACAGGTACAGGAACACTAAACTGGCAGCAGACCTATCCACAGACACCTGCCAGGCCAGAAAGGGCTCGCATGATATATTCAGGGTGTTAAATGAGCAAAACATGCAGCCAAAAATACTTTATCCTGCAAGGCTGTCACTCAGACTGGAAGGAGATATACAGAGCTTCCAGGACAAAACAAACAAACAAAAAAACAACAAAATAATCTGTGATCACTGACCCATCTGTGGGAGAACTATTAAAGGAGATCCTGTAAGCAAAGAGAAACCCCAACAGTAACATAGACTAGAAAGAAACAGAGACTATCTACAGAAACAAGGACTTTACAGGTAATACAATGGCACTAAATTCCTCTCTTTTAATAGTGCTAATGGACTTCAAAAGGAGGCTGGCGTAGCAACCCTTATAACAGACAAATGAGATTTTAAACCAAAGACTGTAATAAAGAGATGAAAAGGAACACTATATCATACTTAAAGGGTCTATCCAACAAGAAGATCTAACAACTGTAAATACTTAACGCTAACTTGGGAGCAGCCAATTATATAAACCAATTATTAACAAAATTAAAGAAACACATCAATAATAAGACAATAATAGTAGGGGACTTTAACACCCCATTCACAGCGATGGACAAATCATCTAAGCAAATGATCAGCAAGGGAACAAGGGCTCTGAATGACACACGGACAAGGTGGACTTCACAGATAGACAGAGAACCTTCCATCCTAAACCAACAGAATACACATTCTTGTCGAGTGCACATGGAACATTCTCCAGAACAGATCACATACTGGATCACAAGTCAGGTCTCAACTGGTACCAAAAGATTGATCATTCCATATGTATTTTCAAACCATCATGCTTTGAAACTGAAACCCAATCACAAGAGCATGTTTGGAAGGAACTCATTACTTGGAGGCTAAATAGCATTCTATTAAAGAATAAATGGGTCAACCAGGAAGTTAAAGAGGAATTCTTTTTTTTTTTTTTTAAGATTTTATTTATTTGACACACACAGAGAGAAATCATAAGTAGGCAGAGAGGCAGGCAGAGAGAGAGGGGAAGCAGGCTCCCTGCTGAGCAGAGAGCCCGATGCGGGGCTTGATCCCAGGATCTCAGATCCTGACCTGAGCCGAAGTCAGAGGCTTAACCTTCTGAGCCACCCAGGCGCCCCTAAAGAGGAATTCTTAAAAATTCATGGAAACCAATGAAAATGAAAACACAACTCTTCAAAACCTTCAGGATGCAACAAAGGCAGTAACAAGAAGAAAATATATGAGTATAAACCTTTCTCAAGAAACTAGAAAAAATTCAAATACACAAGCTAACCTTACACCTAAAGGAGCTGGAGAAAGAACAGCAAAGAGAGCCTACACCAAGCAGGAGACGAGAAATAACTAAAATCAGAGCAGAAATCAATGAAACAGAAACCAAAGGAACAGAACAGATCAACAAAACTAGAACCTGGTTCTTTGAAAGAATAATAATATTGATAAACCCATGGCCAGACATATAAAAAAGAAAAGAGAAAGGACCCAAATTAATAAAGTCATGAATGAAAGAGGAGAGAGTATGACCAACACCAAGATATACAAACAATAATAAGAACATATTGTGAGCAACTACATGCCAACAAATTAAGCAATCTGGAAGAAATGGATGCATTCAGGGAAACTTATAAACTACTATAACTGAAACACAAAGAGATAGAAAACCTCAACAGACTCATCATCAGCAGGGAAATTGAAGCAGTTATCAAAAATCTCCCAGCAAACAAGAGTCCAGGGCTGGACGGCTGCCCAGGGGAATTATACCAATCAGTTCAAAAAAGAACTAATACCTATTCTTCTAAAGCTGTTTCAAAAAATAGAAATGGAAGGAAAACTTCTAAACTCATTTTATGAAGCCAGCATTACCTTGATCCCAAAACCAAAGACCCCACCAAAAAGGAGAATTATAGACCAATATCCCTGATGAACATGGATGTTAAAATTCTCACCAAAATACTAGCCAATAGGATCCAACAGCACATTAAAAAGATTATTCACCACAACCAAGTGGGCTACAAGGGTAGTTCAACATCCACAAATCAATCAATGTGATACATCACTTTAACAAAAGAAAGAACAAGAACCATAGGACCCTCTCAATTGATGCAGAAAAAGCAATTGACAAAATACAGCATCCTTTCTTGGTTAAAACTCTCCACTGTGTACGGATCAAGGGAACATACCTCAATATCATAAAAGCCATCCACAAAAAGCCCAAGGGGAATATCATTCTCAGTGGGGGAAAAACTGAGAGTTTTTCCCCTAAGATCAGAAACACAACAGGGATGCCCACTCTCACCATGGTTATTTAACACTATACTAGAATTCCTAGCCTCAGCAATCAGACAACAAAAATAAATAAAAGGCATTCAAATTGGCAAAGAAGTCAAACTCTCGCTCTTCAAAGATGACATGATACTTTAAGACTCCACCCTAAAATTGTTAGAACTCATAAAGGAATTCAGCAATGTGGCAGGATAGACAATTAATGTACAGAAATCAGTTGCATTTCTGTACACTAACAATGAGACCAAAGAAAGAGAAATTAAGGAACTGGTCCCATTTACAACTGCACCAAAAACTGTTAAGATACCTAGGAATAAACCTAACCAAAGAGGTAAAGGATCTATACTCTAAAAACTACAGAACACTTATGTAAGAAATTGAAGAAGATACACACAAAAAAGGGAAAACATCCCATGCTCATAGATTGGAAGAATAAATAAACATTGTTAAAATGTCTATGCTACTCGGAGCCATCTACACATTCAATGGAACCCCTATCAAAACCATCAACATTTTTCACAGAATACACCTAGAATTTGTATGGAAAAGACCCTAAATAGCCAAAGGAATGTTGAAAAAGAAAACTGAAGCTGAAGGCATTACAATTCCAGACTTCAAGCTCTATTACAAAGCTATAATCATTAAGACAGTATGGTACTAGCACAAAAACAGACATACAGATCAATGGAACAGAACAGAGAGCCCAGAAATGGACCTTCAACGCTATGGTTAACTGATCTTTTGACAAAGCGGGAACGAAGATCCAATGAAAAAAAGACAGTCTTTTCAACAAGCAGTGTTGGGAAAATTGGACAGTCAAATGAAGAATGAAACTGGGCCATTTTTCCCACACCATATACAAAGATAAACTCAAAATGGATGAAAGACCTAAATGTGAGATGAGAAATCCACCAAAATCTTGGAGGAGAACATGGATGGCAATCTCTTTGACCTCGTCTGCAGCAACTTCTTGCTAGACAGCTCTCCAAAGGCAAGGGAAACAAAAGCAAAAATGAACTACTGAGACTTCATCAAGATAAAAAGCTTTTGCACAGCAAAGGAAACAGTCAACAGAACCAAAAGACAACCAAGAGAATGGGAGAAGATATTTGCAAATGACATATCAGATAAAGGGCCAGTATCCAAAATCTACAAAGAAATTATCAAATTCAATACCCAAAGAACAAATAATCCAATCAAGAAATGTAAAGAAGACATGGACAGACATTTCTGCAAAAAAGACACCCACATAGCCAAAATTAACAAGTCAGGAAACGACAGATGTTGGCAAGGATGTGGAGAAAGGGGAATCCTCTCACACAGGTGGTGGGAATGCAAGCTGGTGCAGCCACTCTGGAAAACAGTATGGAGGTTCAAAAACAGAGCTACCAAAAAAAAAAAAAAAAGAAAGAAAGAAAAAAGAAAATAGAGCTACCCTATGACCCAGCAATTGCACTACTGGATATTTACCCCAAAGATACAAAGATAGTGATCCGAAGGGATACCTGCACCCAAATGTTTATAGTAGCAATATCCACAATAGCCAAAATATGGGAAGATCCCAGATGTCCATCAGAAAATGAATGAATAAAGATGTGGTATACACATACACACACACACACACACACACACACACACACACACACACACACAAATATTATTCAGCCATCAGAAAGGATAAATACTTACCATTTACATCGACCTGGATGGAACTGTGCTAAGGAAAATAAGTCAGTGAAAGCCAATTATCACATGGTTCCATTCATATGTGGAATATAAGAAAGGGGATCATTGGGAAAGGAAGGGAAAACTGAATGGGAAGAAATCAGAGAGGGAAACAAACCATGAGAGATGCTGAACTCTAGGAAACAAACTGAAGGCTGCTGGATGGAAGTGGGTGATGGGTACTAAGGAGAGCATGTGATAGGATGAGCACTGGGTGTTATATACAACTGATGAATGCCTGATCTCTAGCTCTGAAACTAATAATGTACTATATGTCAGCTGGGGGGGGGGGAAGCAGGCTCCCCGCTGAGCAGAGAGCCCGATGTGGGGCTCCATCCTAGGACCCTGAGATCATGACCCGAGCCAAAGGCAGAGGCTTTAACCCACTGAGCCACCCAGGTGCCCCTGAATTAAATTTTTAAAAAAGACATGGAGTAGTAAACTAAAAATTATAAAAAAATACTTTTGAAAATGTATCAATCATTTGCAATGTACAGATGTCATCTGAATCTGTGTTCCTATGAAGTAAATATTTTGTGACAACTGGGGAAAGTGAGCAACAACTAGGTAATTATGAAACAATTACTGTTCAGGTTTTAGATGTGATGATACTGTGCTTATGTCGAAAAAGCATTACCTTTTAGAGAGTTACAGAACTTTTCATGGGTGTAATGAAATGATGCTTGGGAAGGTGGGAAGTGGGCAGGGACAGAGGAAACAAGAATGACCATGAGTTGTTAATGGCAGCTGGATCACTGTCCTCTCTATTTTTGTCTAGATTTGAAATTTACCTTTTTTTTTTTTTTTTAATATTTCAGAGGGAGAGAGAGACTGAGACCAAAATCATGCATACATGCAGCAGTTGGGGGAGGAGCAGAAGGAGAGAATCCTCAAGCAGACTCCCTGCTGACCCCGGGCCTGTAGTCATCACAGAGTTTGAGGTTACAGCCCTCAGATCATGACTTGACCTAAATCAAGAGTCAGACACTTAACTGAGTGAGCCACCCCAGTGCCCCTTGGGTGCGTGTTTTCTTTGTTGTTGTTGTTTTGGTTTTTTTAACATGAACTTCCTCTTATTAGCAGTCCCCAAGGACCACTCCCCTCCTTAAAGAGGGATGATGGCTCCTAAGACATCATTCTCTCCAGCCAGCTTTTCCTTGTCTCTGTGAATTTTCCTTTTCTCTTTCCTCCCTTCTCCCAAACCTCTACCTCATGGAGCTCCTTGGGGTTTAAGCCAGGACCCCTTGTCATCTCTATACCTTCTCTTTAGCAACATGTCTATTCTTATGCTATTCAGCACCATTTATATGCTAGGGACTACAAATTTCTCTCTCAAACCAGAGGCTCCCCTCTGAGCTCTAAGTTCACAAACCCAATTACCTACAAAACTTTGGTGCCTAGATTTTTAGGAAGCACCCTAAATGCGTACAGAAACAAAACCTTAAAGCACCACTGCTCCCCCAAAAGTGTTGTTCCTCTTCACCATCTTGGTAAATGGCACCCAACGGCTCCAACTGAAAACTCAAGTCTTGTCTCTGATTTTTGCCTCTGCCTCATACTCAACCCAGTCTTGTAAGACCAGTTTTTTTTTTTTTTACTGAATCCCTTCTTCTCCATCTCCTGTGTCACCTGCCTTCCCCCAGGCAGCTCAATGTCCTCATCATGGACCTCCTAGGTTCATGACCCCCCACACACACGATTCGCCACCCAGCATCCACTGTGATCCTTTCAAGACCAATCTGAACACATGACCCCAAAGTGTGAAATGTACCAATGCCTTCTTCCATAACTTGAATGATTCCTAAGTCCTAAATTGCAGAGTGAATCCTCTGCAATTTACCATTTCTACTCATCATCAAGGTGCAGAACAATCTACAGTACTAGTTGCAAGACCTGTGACTTTTTCACCAGTAGAAGTCTTCAGATCTCATAATTTTGGTATCTTGAAATATCACTCTCATTACTACCTTGCAACTACAATTATTAAACCCACCACTAGAGCTTGTCAGTCAATACTTTAATAAAGCTAATTTTTTCTGTATTATACATGTTACCAGTTTTGATACCAGTATTTCAATATAATTAGTTTACTTTGGAATCCTTATTTTGTTTTGTGCATTTCAAGTCTTGCAAGGGTCCACAGCCTAGTGATGTAAGGAAAGAGTAAGAGGTAGAAGAGATCCACCCTGGTAGGGAAAAGCATTCATTCACTGAGTTGCTTCAAAGTGGCAACATATTGTGACAATAAAAAGGAGACAAAACTTTTTTGTAATTTTTAGTTTGTTTTTTTTTTTTTTAATTCTCTCCAGATCACATATGCCCATTTGCCTAAGTGAATCACTCCATTACTCCTTCCTTAGAACCCAGCTGATCTCACCAGACTGCCAATGGAGCTCATGATACATATACAAAAGGTTCAAGAATCCCTGAGTAGGAGCTAATACTAATTAGGTACCTAATTTTTTTTAATATTTTATTTATTTATTTATTAGAGAGAGCGAGCGAGCTCAGGCAGACAGAGTGGTAGGCAGAGAGGCAGGCAGAGGCAGAGGGAGAAGCAGGCTCCCTGCCGAGCAAGGAGCCCAATGTGGGACTCGATCCCAGGACACGGGGATCATGACCTGAGCCAAAGGCAGCCGCTTAACCAACTGAGCCACCCAGGCATCCCTAGGTACCTAATTTTTAAGTCTCTGATATGGAAACAAAAATCCCTTAAAAAATTAAACAAGAATATGTATAGTTATGTAATAAAGTCTTAAAATAAAAAATATTTTCAAGATATAAGAAGATTGTTAATATACCCCCATTAATGTATCACTTACTAAAATTGACAGGAAAGGATCAGTATGGTAAAACCTATATGGAACTCCTACAAGTCAGTAAGAAAAAGACTCTATCAAATTAAAAAACAAGTTAGAGGGGAAGAAAAACTAATAAACTGCCCAAACTCATATGATTTTAATATTAATCAATTTTAATATTAGTAATTGCAATCCCAACATTGTTACCACCAAACTTTATTATTTATATAAAATATTATATTATTTTCATACAATTTTACACAATTTTATGTAATATATATAATTTATTTTATATAATTATTTATTTTAATTAAAAGCTGGGTGAAAAGAAATGAGGTTTAGGGATCATGGCCTAAAGGATATGAACACACATTTTCTTTTCTATTGTGCATCTAGATTAGACCAGACCAGATCCACAGAGAAGCAGTTCTGGTCTCATCACTTGGTGTTCCAAGTGCCACCACTGAGTGTATCAAACCTACACTCCACTCCCTTACAGATCTGCTTTCACTGAATTCACTCTTGTGGAATTCCATCAGCCTACATTGGAGAGCCTTATAATAAACATGCCCATGAAATTCAGCCCTGTGTCTCCTCTAAATGAGAGGAGTTAACTGACTTGGGAACAGTTCCTGCCCAGGCTTAGCATCCCAGTCACAGGGCTTCATCTGACGTAAGGGACTACGCTTACCTTCCAGTAGTGATTTTTATCCTTCCGTGTGAGGTATGGTCACATGTGCCCCCAAAAACCTGATGGAAGTCACGACTCCTTCTTGATATGCACACACTACCCTCTGGTTACAATTTCAGGGAGCTGAGAGACCTCTCCCCAGGCTCCAGACAAGGAACCCCCATTTTATGGACTAAGCTTCCTTTCCCCAAGTTCTGTGTTCACATGGGCTGCTAACAAGTTTGATTTCCATACCCACCCTCACCCAGCAGACAGTTCATATTGGTATACATTTGCAAAACTGCATACCTGCCGCAGTTCACAACCCTATACTCATTTCTACCCCAAACTTTGATTGTTTTGCTGAAGTTCACATATCCTAGAAAAGTGGGTCTTTTTTTCCAGTGGCGGAAGAAGACAAAGGTAGGAAAAGTATAAACAACAAAAATCACACTAATTACATAACTTAGTGTAATAATCATTAATGCGACTGACCACATATTTCTAGTTTTTTCCTTTTCCAGGCACTCAATAGCACAGCATGTTCTGGTTACAAGCCACCAAACAAGTTCTAGAAAGGAGATGGGAGCAGAAGTGAGATGTGTCATTTACAGATCAGCCAGCTTAACTGCTTGGGGAAACCTCTGAGCTCTTTTCCTCTTGGCACCATTACAAGCAAGCCTGGCAAGAGAGGCTGCTAAGGCTGTTCCCCATGGTCCTGCAATGGATTTTTGGTGCTTTAAGCTAGAGAGACTGGGTGGTGTTTCCATCTGCAGCAAAGCCATCTAAAGGGACAGAGGGTCAAGAGAACCTACAGACCTCTCACTCAGGAACCTAGACCCCAGGATTTTCAAAGACAACACTAGGATGGCAGAGATTGCATCCTGGTGGCAGGCTGGGATCTTCAGCAGGTCTGGTGCTAGCTGGAGCACTGCTAGGGCAGGCCTGTCAGGGGCCTACTGACAGAGAGCCTCAAGAGAACTGTCTAGGCTAGGGAAGCAGACAGGCTCAGGCTGGGTTTCAGAAGCATGGGCTGGGTTGTGCTGACTGGGCACCTGGTAAGAGACGGAGGGCCATCACTCAGGCCTTCCTTGGGCCCAGCCAGGTGTGCTCTCACCTAGGGCGAGGTACCTGCCACAGAGGGACAAATGGCTAATGGCTTCCATCAAACATGGCCCCTCTGGTCACCGCTGCTAAGAAAACTACAGGGAATGTGCTTCTAATCACTCAGCACTTATTGTGATTATTTTGCACCTGGTGTGTTCCTAAAAAGCACTTGGGGCGGGCGCTTTAACGTCAATTCACAACATGTGTACATTTTTTCCCCAAGAAATCAGAGCTAAAGAGAAAAGTGATACGGATTTTTTTGTTTGTTTCATTTTCTTAAAAATGAAGCCAGTGGGGCACCTGGGGTGGCTCAGTTAAGCCTTCAGCTCAGGTATGATTCCGTGGTCCTGGGATCCACCCCCGTGTCGGGCTCCCTGCTCAACGGGAAGCCTGCTTCTCCCTCTCCCTCTGCCTATGTGTGTGTGTCAAATAAATAAATCTTAAAAAAAAAAAAAAAAAAAAAGAGGCCACATCTGTGTTTAATTTTCAAAAAAAATCAAAACATACCATCTAAGATTTGAGGTTCTGTGCACTATAGATAGCAAGGCCACAAATTAGGCTTTTTAGCATTTTCCTAGGCAACGCAAGGAAGCAACAGGATTGCTTACATGGAGAGCAACCTTCATAAAAACAGACTGGTTACCCTAAACCTAGACCAGGGAGAAATTTCTCCCTCGTGTCCTCATAATGAGGCCACTGGGTAACATGAGCCTTACCATCAATAAGTGTTTCAAGGGACTTTTCTTAGGAGTGTGCCTCAGTGAAAGCTGACAGCCTCCAACCAAAGTACCATTAAGAACAACCAATTCCATGGGTCTAAAGTTGGTTTCCAGAAACTGAACAGTCTGGTGAGCTGAAGTGATTCGTGACAAATTTAAGTTTATCTGAAAGAATTAGAGGGGCACCTGAGTGGCTCAGTTGGTTAAGCGGCTGCCTTCCACTCAGGTCATGGTCCCAGGATCCTGGGATCAAGTCCCACATTGGGCTCCTTGCTCTCCCTCTGTCCCCCACTCATGTACTCTTTCTCTCACTCTCAATCTCAAATAAATAAATAAAACCTTAAAAGGAATTAGAGATGCATGTATTAACAAATCTCAGTAAGACAGATACCTTGATTGGAAAAACAAACGTTAACAACCTAGCCTCCAATTAACACTCAAGGGAAGTACTTAAATTCCATGAAACTGCATTTGAAAATTATTAAAATTCTAACATTTTCACCATCAGAATCCAATAGGATGTCAGAGGGATCTTTGGAAACTGGCAACACAGCCCAAAATACAATTGGATATGGAATAAAGTAGAGCAAATGATGTGCAAATAAGGCTCAGGGATAAAATATTTTTAATTACAAAAATTGGACTGACTACATATTCTTCAAGTAATTCTCTGTAACTATCAGGCTCCCAGTCTAACACAACATCATCAAATGGCTATTAATTCCTACTTCTACTCCCCACTAAGTACCAGGTAGAGAACCAATACTTCAGTTGCCTCCAAACACAAATATGTGATTGTGTTAGGGCAGCACCCAGCCCTGAACAGAAGGCCTGCTCACCTCTGTGGAGCAGTAAGCGGCAGAAGTAGCCACTATGGAAATAGTCACTGAGGAAATGGCAGATTTCCCTCAAAAACTAACTTGAGGATCTCTTCCCTCACAAGGAGAAACAGAGATCTAAGACTCCAGGTTTCTCAAAAGAAGGTACTTGAATCCCAAATGGTGAGTGATAGACACTATGCATAGGTAAGCCTCAGAGTCAACAGGGGACATGAAAGACATCCATTTTATACTAGTTAGTAGTCATTCAACAGTTTTTTCAAGTATTATATATAGGATAGGGTGCAAAATATATGTGGTTATGGAAGTAAAAAATAGAAAATCCTGTCAAAGAGAATTCTGCTGCTTTCAAGTATACTGACAAACCCTAGGAATTAGCATTCATAATCACTAATACAGGAAATCTGAAGAGAATGCAAAGAAAACCAGTATTATTTATTAATACAAAGAATTCCAATTCATTTGTAACCCAAGGATTTAGTTATTCATAAAAATGTTTATTATTTGGGACGCCTGGGTGGCTCAGTTGGTTAAGCAGCTGCCTTCGGCTCAGGTCATGATCCCAGCGTCCTGGGATCGAGTCCCACATCGGGCTCCTTGCTCGGCAGTGAGCCTGTTTCTCCCTCTGCCTCTGCCTGCCAGTCTGTCTGCTTGTGCTCGCTCCTGCGCTCTCTCTCTATCTGACAAATAAATAAATTTTTTTAAAAAATGTTTATTATTTATATGTGGCATATAAAATATACATAAAATGCATATAAATTTTAAAAATACATAACATGTATTTTATGTATGTAAAAAATACATACATAAAATACACCTACATGTAAAATACACTTCATTTTACACTTACCACCATGTCAGTAATGGGACAACCACTATGCTGTCCCCCCAGTAATACAAACATCATTTGTACTAATAGTATCAATGGCATCACTAGGATTGGTATTTTTAAAAATACCCCCAAGATCTCTACCACTCCAGTAGAGCTAACTTAATACTTCGTTTCTGCATACAAATAGGAAACTGTTGGGGCGCCTGGGTGGCTCAGTGGGTTAAAGTCTCTGCCTTCGGCTCAGGTCATGATCCCAGGGTCCTGGGATCGAGCGAGCCCCGCATCGGGCTCTCTGCCAGCAGGGAGCCTGCTTCCCTTCCTCTCTCTCTCTGCCTGCCTCTCTGCCTACTT
>RCUC01169558.1:0-22699 GCA_003697995.1 Taxidea taxus jeffersonii
GGCGCGGGGCTAGGTGACAGCAGAGGCGGCGGCCGCGGGCTGGACCTAGGGAGCGGCGGCGGCGGCGCCGACGGCAGCTGGAAGGGCGGACGGGGCGGGCCTCCCTGGTGGCGCGGAGCCGGAGGAGTACGGGAGGGGGCGGCAGGCGCAGCTCGCGGGCCGGACACCTGAACTTGGGACAAGTTGCCAGAGCCGCGGGGCACAGGCGGCGGACGGATTGACCTTCAGAGCTAGGTGAGCGGGACCGGGGGCCAAGGGGTGCACGGAGGGCCCGGAACCCCGGACTCAGGCTCCCCCGCCCCCATTGTGGGTGCGGGAGACAGGTGGGTGGATGGGGGTGCTGGCAGAAGAGGGGACAGGGAGTGTGTGTGCCGCGCAGCCACCCGCTCTGCGGTCCGTCTAGTCCGGGACTCTCCGCACATGGCCGGAGCGGAGCTGCCTTCGGAGCCCGGGAGCCCCTCTGGCCCCTCACTGCAGGCCCGGGCCGGGGGCGGCTTCTCCGCGACCTTATGTAACCAGGCGGGAGGGGCCGAGGCGGGCATGGGCCTTCCCGACTCGGGAGCTGGGAGTCGAAGGGGCGGGAGGCGTGGGAGTGAACTTGCAACAAGTTTGAGGGACGTGTGGGCCTTGCGCCTACTCCTTCTCCACCGGAGGCGGGTGGGGCGGGTGGTACGGGGGAGGGCGCCGGAGGCCCGGGAGGTGTGTGGGGGCCGAGTTCGGCCCGGCCAGGCCCATCCTGGATGGTCCCGGGGAGTGGGAGGGCCGGGACGGCGCCACGCCCCCAGGGCTGGGCTGCTGGAGCGGGGCGGGTGGAAGTACCATCCCTCCCTCCCTCTCTTCCCGTCTCTTCCTCCCCCTCGGTGTCTTAAGCGGCGCGTCCCCTTGTATCCTGAGCTCAGTCTTCTTCTCCCCTTTGCATTAACTCCGCGACCTCTGGGAACCCCAACCCCAGGGCTCACGCTTCGCGCGCCCCTCTTTCTGCTCTCCGGAGCTCCCAGCCATCTGCCCGCCCCTAAGTACCCCCCATCTTCTTAGTCCAGAATCCCGGAAAACACGCCCCCTTCCCCTTATACCAGGAGTTCGTACCGCCCAACCCCTTGACGTCCCGCCCCCGAAATCCGCGCGGGGTCTCCTCCCCACCTCCCCGAACCCGGGTGGCCACTGGGGCACAGCGCGTGCACTTCCCTCCTCGAAGGGAGCTGGTTGATGCCGGCTTGGTCCCCGCCCCTCGGCCCCTTCCCGGCCCGGGGTTCTGGCTTCACGCACCGCTGCCCCGAGCTGCTCCGGTTTGCGCGAGCAGGTTCGCGCCGCAGCAGCCTGGCGCGCCCCAGCCCCGCGCCCGCGGGGAAGGAGGGAGAGCGCCCAGGGCGGGGCTCCTCTGCAAGTGCGCCCGCCGTGTCCCCAGCTCCCCCTCCCGGTTCCCTGGCGGCCCCTCCTTCCCACTCCAGTCCACTCCAGCCGGGATTCTCTCGCCTGTCTGTTCCGGGGACGGTTCGGCTCTGTTTCTGGTCTAGACCTTAGCGCAGTGCCTCCTTTGGCCTTACGCCTGCAGGAAGTGTCTGTGAATTACCGCGCAGCCCCCACCCTGAGCTGAGAAAGGGCAAGGCCCGTGCAGGCCCTTAGTGATACTTCTCGGATGTGGGCTCAGACCCCTGCACCCACCCAGCCCAAGATTCCACTGGCCCAGGACCTGGCAGTTCTTGGGGCGGGGGGTGGGGGTGGGGGAGAAAGGTGGCTCTGGTTTCCTCTTGGGCAGCCAGATGGGGTTGGCTCAGATCGGAATGTAGTTCCTGGCTCCTTAGCTTGTTTTCTCGGAGGCCCTCTCTGTGCCCAGCCTGGTGGATAGCCTCCAGGCCCTGCCCTCAGGCAGATAACAGTCTAGGGGAGAGATGCCAGCAATAGAGGCTGGTCTTAGATGCGGTGGAAGGGGAGAGCCCTGCGTCGTAGTTTGCTGGTATGCTAGTACCATGCCTCAGTTTCCCCAGCTATAGGAAAATGAGCAATTCACTTGGCCCCCTTCTTTCTGCCTGCCCACCCTGGACGCTGGGGTAGGAGAGTCAGGAATTAGAAAGCATAAATGAGAGGCTGTTTGTGTGACTCTGTGCTCTGCTTCTGTGGAAGGGAGCTGCTACTGCTTACAACTCAGCTCTGGGAGGGGCAGGGGAATGGGAATCCTGTTGCGGTACCTTGGAGGTTGTGCAGGGCATGGGGCAGGGGATCCCTCCGGTGAGCACCAGATCCTTGGAGAACCAGCTGGGCTGCTGAGGGCTGAGGGTTGGGTGACTCACAGTCAGAGGTCGGCAGGGGGTGGGCCAGGGCCTGGGATGATGGGGCTACCTAGGGCCCACCCCCATGGCCAGTCAGCCCCCTTTGAGCCTCAGGGCTGGAAAGTAGGTAGGAGGGGCCTCCCACCCTTCAGGCCTGGCTGTCCTTTGGGGGTCTGGCTTTTGGCCCTCATCCCTCTTGGGGCTTTGTTTATGGCTGTGATTGTATCATTAGCTGGGGTTTTATAGAGTTACTTAGCACCTGCCCCCACAGGGAGTGGCCCAACCACCCCCTGGCTTCTGTCTCTTCCTTTTCAAAGTCAGCTTGGTTTCTGCCCATAGCAGGGGTTTCCCCAACCACAGCTGGCATGAGAGCCAGGTTGGGCCTTTGTCCTAGGGATGGAGGGCCGTCAGCACTTGGGGCCCAGATTGGGGCTGTCCTGGAGATGACCGTGGAAATTGGGTTGACCTCCTCTGATGCTGAGGGAGGGAGGTCAGGATTTCCAGAGCTGCCAGAAGTGTCGACCCCCCACGATGCTGCAAGTGGATACGTAGGTAACTTAGGTAGGTAACGTGTCTATTGTCCTCTGAAAAAAGAGGGAAGAAAAGGTGCCCTCCTTCCAGGCTGTTGTGAGGGTTCAGGGTAGAGCAGTGTCTGGTACATGGTGAGTCTGTATTGTTGCTCCGTGTTTCACTGTATGGCATGTGTAATTGAGAGGAGTTTGTGTGTGTGTGTGTATGTGTGTGTGTGTGGTGATGAGATGATGGGTATCTAGGTACATGTGTACAGATGAATCGTCTGTGGGGGGTATAACCACACGATATGTTGATGGAATATTCATCTAGTCTCTTTATGCTATTATAGAACAACATTCTAAGAAAATTTAGTTATAAATAATAGTTGCATTTTTTGTGTCTTTACTTTTTTTCCGTAAAGATTTTTTTACTTATTTGTCAGAGAGAGAGAGAGAGAGTGCACAAGCAGGGGGAGCAGCAGGCTCCCTGCCAAACAAGGAGCCCAATGTGGGACTGGATCCCAGGACCTTGGGATCATGACTTGAGCTAAAGGCAGATGCTCAACCGACCGAGCCACCCAGGTGTCCTGTGTATTTGCTCTTTAGAGTGAGGTAGGAATGATTATTTTTGTTATCCAGGTTCAGAGAACTTAAGTAAGTTGCCTGAAGTCACACAGCATGGAAGTGGTAGGGACTCTAACCGAGGTCCAGCTTCCTCCAGAATCCATGTTCTCAATCTCTCAAGCAGGCCACTTCGGGTTCCTCAGGAGTTCTCTCTTAAAAGGTGGGCAGGTGGGCATCTGGGAACCTTCTTTGCCCCATGCATGGTCTCCTGCTCCAAGCAGGGGAGTAAACTGGCTGAGGCCTCTGCCCCAGGGCCACACCTGTCTCCTGGCTGCTCTTCTGAACTCTGCTGACACAGGTGACCAAAGGACCTCTGGTGAGGACTCTCCTGACTGGCCCCGGGGAGGAGAGGAGTTCAGACAAGGCTCCCCGGGTCTCCTTGGAAACCTCACACATTAACTTGTGTGCAGCTCTCGCTAGGCACTTGTTTACTAGATGTGGGGAAAGGCTGCGGCAACTACTGAGTGAGAACGAGCAGCACCAGTCACGAGAACAGAGGAGTCCCCTCCCGCCCAGCTGGTATGGGTGCACAGGTCCCACTGCTCTCAGCCTCTGTCTCCATGGCTGGGAACCTATCACCTAGTTGGGGGGGGGGTTCCCCTCCA
The DNA here is from genome assembly GCA_003697995.1 of Taxidea taxus jeffersonii. Lineage (NCBI taxonomy): Eukaryota > Metazoa > Chordata > Mammalia > Carnivora > Mustelidae > Taxidea > Taxidea taxus. Next base: position 4,009 of record RCUC01169558.1, read on the forward strand.
ATGTGAACCTTCTATGGCTCTCTGGCAAAGGCAACCAGACAGGAGAGGCCCCCCAGAGGGAGGCGCGTGTGGTTCCAGGGGAGGGGGAGACTGCTGAAGTCCATTCCCTAGAGCATGAGCTCAAGGCTGGCCTGGGTGGTGCGACCAGCCAGTTTCTCTTAGGACATAATCAGAGCCACCATGTACTGAGCCCTGAGCTAAGTGCCAGGTCGCCAGGAGATCATTGAGAATAGGAGCTGCTTGGCTTGGAATCCCACCTCTGACATATCCTAGCTGTGTGACCCTGGGCCAGCTGCTTAACCCCGCTGTGCCTCCATTTGCATGCCTGGAAAGCAAGTGTTATGCTAGCACCTGCTTACTAGTGCTACAGGGAGGGCTAAGTATTGTTTTTAAGCTTTTATTCATTTATTTTAGAGAGAAAGAGAGAGAGCTCCAGCAGGGGAAGAGGTAGAGGGAGAAGGAGAGAGAGAGAATTCTAAGCAGACTCTGCACTGAGCATGGAGCCCAACTCAGGGCTCAATCCCAGGATCATGAGCCAAAATCAAGAGTCAGATGCTTAACTGACCGAGTCCCCCAGGCACCCCATCTGGGCTGAGTATTTTGACACGTGCTGCAGGTATGAGACCTAGAATAGCTCAAATGAGACCTCGAATAGCATCGTGCTCAAAGATGTTATTAATCATAACGGACTCTTCCAACTCATTTATTTCTCTATTTCTCATTCCCAAGTGATGGAATAGAGGTATAGAAAGCTCTAGCGAAGAAAAAAAGACCCGTGGGTTGCAAACTGGACTCCCCTGCACATCTGACATCCTCGAAAGCAATGCCTTACATGGGGCTTTGTAGCTTTGGTGGCTGCAGCCCCCTCTCCCCATCATTCCTTGGTGACCACACCCAGCCCGGTCCCTACCGTTAACGAGATGGAATGGACTGCAATGCTTGAGGCATCTCTCTGGTGCCCTGCCCTGCCCTGCCTCCTGGGATTCCCTGGGTAGCATCTGTCCTGGCCACTCACTACCCACTCCTGACCCATTGCTCGCCCCCCAGCCGATACCTCAGAGGGGCAGGGGCATGAGGCAGAGGCATTGCTGGTTTTCTTTCCTGGCTCCTAGGTGTGGGCATGAGGAGAAGAGAGGAGGTCTAATACCCCCACCATGTGATGCCATGGGGATTAATCCAAAATTCCAGCAGGTTTTCCAGAAACTCATGGTCCATATTTCCTCCTTCCAGTCCCTTGTTCATGCTGGTCCCTTCTCCTGCCCAACCCCCCCCCATGCCCCTCCCTCTAACCAAATCCTCTGTCCATCAGGGCACACCTTCCAGGGAGACCAGGAGATAGGTCCATGGGTCCATGACTGTAGCTTTGGCTGGATATTATGATCGCCTGGGGAGCTCTTAAAAATACTGGAGCATGGGTGGGGGCTGCCTGGCTGGTTCACTTGGTAGAGCATACCACACTTGATCTCTGGGTCATGAGTTCAAGCCCCACACTGGGTGGAGAGCTTACTTAACCAAAAAAAAAAAAAAGAAAATACTAGTACATCTGAATCTTGAAGGAGGAGCCCATGTTAAAAATTCCCCAAATGAGGGGCACCTGGGTGGCTCAGTGGGATAAGGCCTCTGCCTTTGGCTCAGGTCATGATCCCAGGGTCCTGGGATCGAGCCCCGTGTCTGGCTCTCTGCTTAGTGGGGAGCCTGCTTCCCTTCCTTTCTCTCTGCCTGTTTCTCTGCCTACTTGTCATCTCTGTCTGTCAAATAAATAAATAAAATCTTTTTTAAAAATTCCCCAAATGATTCTGGTGCCCTTTTTCCAAGGGCAGCGACTCTCGAATTTGAGTGGGCATCAGAATCACCTGGAGTAGTTGTTAAAACACAGACTGCTAGGGCCTTATCCCCGGGGTTCCAGACTGAGTAGGTCCAGAATCAGTAGGCCTACCCATACCAGTAGGTCCTGGAATTTGCATTTTGGATTTCTCAGGTGATGCGAATGCCACTGGTCCCCAGACCACCGTTGGAGAACTAACTGCTTCGCAGTTTCCCAGGTGGGAGCTTTCTGCTCCTGGGTCTCTGGTTGCTTTGGGCTTCTGAGGCCTGTCTTCTTTCTGAAGCCAGGTCCCAGAGACCACTGTGACACCACTTGGTGACTGCTAATCCCTGGTATAATCATATAATCAGCTGCCTTCCCCACCTTGGCTCTCTGCCCGCACCTCCTGTTAAACTGACCAGCCTTGTGGTCTCAGCGCCGTCCTCTGGGGCAGATGCTCAGGAAATATTTGTTGCTTGATCAAGGTGAGATGAGGTAGACACCAAAGGACCGCACTGTCCCCAGGAGGCATCAGAACATGGAGCGAGGTCTAAAGCTCCTGTGAAAGTGCTTGGGGACAGAGTGGCATTGCTGGGTTAGGGGGGAGCTGTCCAAAGTGGCCCTTGGCTCTGCTGAAATGAGGCCGGAGAAAGACCCACCATGTGACTTGACTTTCCTACCCCGTGGTGGGCAAGTATGGCATCACTGTTGAATTGTGTTTCTTACTACTAATAAAAATGTTTAAACACACACAGAAAGCAGCTGAGATCTTCTCCTTCCTGACCCAGACTGGAGATGTTGGCTGGGGTGGGGGGCCAGTTGTTGCTGCTAGATGGAGGGGTGTCTCCATCATCTTCTAGGAGGTCCTGGGCCTTGAGGGCAGCAGATAGCTGGGCCACCTTGGGGGCTCACCCCTGGGTTCTTGGGGTGGATCCTTCCTTGGAAGCTGGAGAAGTCATGATGAGAGGTGAGAAGAGGCCGTGACAGGGTCTTGGGCTCTGCAGGGAGGTGTCAGGGTGGGCTTGGCCACTGAGCACATCAGTCAACAGATGAATGGAACCCTCCAGTGCCAGCACCCTGAGCCCAGAGGCTGGATCTGTTTTGTGTGATGCTGTATCCCCAGGGCCCAGAAGAGAGCCTGGGATCCAGTGGGAGCTCAGTCAGTTTGTGAATCGAGCCCCTGTCAAGTGCCCAGAAATGAGGACAAACAGGTCTCTGCCCTATGGGCAGGGTATCGGCTTCACCATCTAATACTCAGGGATGGGCACATGGCTAGACAAGGAGGATCTTCCTGCCTCTCCCCACACTCTCCCCACCCCTGCCTGGCCACCTGCTCTCCCCGGGATCCAGGTCCAGCGTCACTTTGGTTTAGGGCTGACAGTCTGTCCCTTCCTGTGGAGAGTTTGCCAGCGTCTCCCCACCGCCCGCCCCCCCCAGTGCTACCAGTGGGTCTCTGGTTTATTTTCTTCTGTTTGCCAAGGGAAGTCACAGCCTGTCCTCTGCCTTGTTTATAATTGGTTTGGGGACAAGCACCTGCCTCAGCTCCCCCCTGCAGTCTCTGAGAGGTACAGAGTGGCTGGGAGGTGACACACTATCCTGTCCAGCCCCTGTCGCCTCTCCTCCCCTGCCAGCTCTGGGCAGGTGTGCTCTCAGCGGCTCCTGCAGCAGGGTGCCGCTGGCTTTGCTGGGGGCTGACTGGGGCTGTGGGGCTGGGGCCTTAGAAGCTAGCTGGTGCCTCCCCCATATTTTGGAGAGCGGAAGACTGAGGCCTGGGGGGCATGAGGGAGCCTCTCCAGCACCCCATGGCCTGGGGCACGCTTAGGGTCAGCAGGCACGCACTGAGCGCCTCCTGGATGCCTAGCGCTGTGCGGGCGAGCAGGATGGTGGGAATGAGAACACAGTTCCTCCCTCAGGGCTGACAGCCTGCGGGAAACACAGACGACAGAGAAAGGCGACTGGTGGAAGATAGTACAGAATGACATATAAATGAATGGAAATGTGTCCAAGCCTGGCCCTTCACTCTGTGTTCTTCCTTGGTCCAGAGTTTTTATGAAAGAGTTGTGCCAGCTTGGCGATCTTGGCTCAGCCCTACCCACCCTCTGGGCCCCCAACAAGGCAGCTCTATTGCTTCCCGGATCCTTTTCCCTGCGGGTCACCTCCACAGACCGAGAAGCTTCCCTCCTGGACAGAGTCCTTCCTTTCAGGAGGACCAGAGGCTGCTGAATGCAAGGGGAGGCCATGGGAAGGTGCTGGCCACCCACCCGCCGTTTGGAAGCCCCCCGCAACGGGTGATGGGAAAGATACTAACTCGGGTACAACAACTCAGACCTCTTTGGGCCTGCCTGTTGCTGTGCCCCCAACACTTAACCTGGGATCTAGGGCCATGATTCTGCACCTCCCCCCACCTCCTGCACCTTCTCTCCTCCCCTCTCTCCTTTACCCCCCCCCCAATATTCCCATCTCTTTTGAACCTCCATCTACTTCCACTGTGTCTGGAACACGGGCCCTCAAAATGTGTATGTCTCTCTCTCCTGCTCTCTCTCCCCCTTCTTGCCCTCCTCTTTATTTCTTTTTCTGTCTCCCACCTCGTGGTGTGCAGGGGGTCCCTTCGGTGCCTCTCTGGGGTCAGCCTACCAGCTCTGCTGTTGGGGGCCCAGAAGAATGGCCCGGGGCAGGGTGAGATGGGTATAAAGGTGCCTAGCCCGCCGCAGTCTGGGTCTTGTGATGGCTGGGGCACCCCGGGGTGGTGGCGGGGAGATGGACTGAGGGGCAGCTGGCCAGCTGGGGGAGCCCCTCCACAGACAGCCCTGGGTATCACCGGGGCATCACAGATCCAGACTTGTGATGAACTATAGATCCCCCTCCGGTTTATTGGGCCTAATTAAAGTGGTTTTCAAAGCCAGGAGTGAGGAGGTAGTATTAGAACTTCTGTTTCTATTTATTTATATCCCACCCTTTTCCTCCCCTTTTAATGGTGAAATACGCCATCCCTGCTGATAGGAGCACAAACATGTATGTATGCCATAATAAGTAACTGTAATCACCCAGGTAACCACCGCCCGGGTGAAGAAACAGAATGCAGGCTTGTGCACCCCGCCTCTGTCCTGACTCCCCTTCCCCCAGAGGTAACCATGATCCTGACCTTTCGGATCATCGGTTCTTGCTTTTTCTTATCGCGGAACCACTGATGTCTGCAGTCTCTATCAAAAGAGTTCAGTTTGGCCTGATTTTGAATTTGATACAGCTAGGACGACGCTGAACGCGTTCTCTTATGTCAAGGTTATTTCCACTCCACATTTCATTTGTGAGATTCGTCCAGGTTATGACGTGTATGTAGCTCTTGTATGTTCATTTTCATTGCTGTACCGCGTTTCCCTCTATGAACTTGCTACCATGTGGCTGTATCCAGCCTGCTGCTCGTGGAGGTTGGGGTTGCTCTCTTTTTTCAGCTACCATGAACAGTCCCGTAAGAATGTCCTCGTGTGTGTTTCCTGGTGCAATGGTGCATACATTTCCCCAGAGTGCCCATAAGCCTGAATGGAATTGCTAGAGTCCATGGCATAAGAGGGAGAGACCTAAGCAGACTCCATGCCGAGTGTGGAGCCTGATCTGGGGCTTGATCCCATGGCCCTGAGATCATGACTTGAGCAGAAATCAAGAGTTAGATGCTCAACCAACTGAGCCACCCGGGCACCCCACCTTTAGTAAATATCTTATTCAGTGGTTGTGCCAATTTGTTCCTCACCAGGGGCACCTGAGAGTTCCTGTTGCTCTGGATTCTAGCCAACACTTTGTATTGCTAAAAAACTGTTAACTTCTTCCATGCTGGTGCATGTTGCTGTATCTCTCCTTGGGTATAATTTGCGTTCTCCTTTTCATCCTTTTTTTATTGATCTGTTTTTGTGGAGGTTTGCTGACCTGCATGATATATTCATACATTGGTATTTATGAGCAATTTATGAGAAAAGAAGCGTGTACTGGGGATGCTCAAAATTTTGTACTTGTAGCTGTGTACAACATGGTACAACATGGCTAGCGGTCAACATGGCTGAAAGACTGTGACAACACTGAATTCCAGGGAGGGCTCCAAGTTGGGAGATAGGAAGATGGTCTTCAGAGGGGACTTCCAACGGGGCAGCCTCTGCAAGGGCCTCTTGCCCAGCACATCTGGCAGCGAAGGTAGAAGGCTCTAGGACTGGAGCCCTCAGTAGATACCATGCACCTTAGAATCTTCAGGTGTCTGTCTTTCAAGGTCTCCTTGGGTGGTTGTTCTCAACTGGTGGTAATTTTGCCTTCCCGGGGACATTTGGCAATGTCTGATGACATTTTTGGTTGTCACAACTCTGGAAATGCTACTGGCATTTAGTGGGTAGAGGCCTGGGATGTGGCTAAACATCCTAAAATGCTCAGGACAGCCCCCCAGCAAGGAATCCTCCGGCTCTGAGCATCAGTGTTGAGGTTGAGAAACTCTGACCTGGAACAGAGCCAGGAAACTGAGATTTGCCATGAACTTGCTGCATAGCCTTGGGGAAGTCACTTCAGTGCTTGAAGCCTTGGTCCTAGGGACAGTGAGGATGGTGAGGGGGCTGCCCTTCCCCTCCCCGAGGCTGCTGTTGCGACTGGGGAGAGGGGCACTTTGGGAAGCATCCCTGCCAAGGGGCGTCTGCTCCTTGTTTCCTTTGTGGTACCAGCCCCTCCCCCTTGACTGTGCTCCCTGTCCACTGAACTGGAGGTGTCAGGTGACCAGCTGTGAGCTCGGCCCTGGTTCCTGCTATTCCAGGCCTCAGGGCTGTGGGGGAACTGCCCCGAGGGCCCCAGCCTTCTGATGAGGGCAGCAGAAATGAGGGGCTCTCTGGGGAGCCCCGGGGCCCAGGTGAAACCATTTCTGACTTTGTCCTCAGCTGGGTGGGAGTCCAAGGTTGTGTGGGGTGATAAGAGGTGCCTGTCATACTCTTTATCTGAGGCCCCGTTGCGAGTCCAGGCCGTGAGGGGTGGAAGCCAGAGGTCATTCTTGGGGGCTCTGTATACCCAGGCTACCTCCTACTCATGCTCTGTGTTCTTCCAGAGTTGCTATCCCAGGAAGGGCCCAGGCTTGGGTGGGAGTCTAGGTCAGAGCCCCTGGGCCTCTCTGACCTCCCTGTTCTAGGGCACACTTTACCTCAGTGGCATCTCCGGCCTTCTCCATGAACCATGGCCTGCCTGATCTTCTTTCTACTACCCTGTCCCTTCCTGAGCCATACTCTCATGAAAGGGCCCAGGAAACTCACCCACCTTGAGGGACAGGTGACAGACAGTAGCTTCATCATTGCCAGCCTTTCCTGACAAGGATTATTCCCTGTCAAATGCAGGAATCCCTTAGGCACCAGAAAGAAATGCTGGTGAAATGAACGTTTGTTTGACAGGCTGTTAGAGAAGTACTTTGGGGGCTGAGGAACCTCCGAAATCACATGTAGCAAGAGTGTGTTATCACAAGTGAATTATTGTGTGGTTGCTCGTATCTTCCCAGAACTTCCTAGAAGAATCTCGGTCTTGGGGTCCCTTCCCAGGTGGGCTATATCATAAGACTGTGAACCGGGTGTCTGGAGGCCCTGGGAAGGCCCAAGGCCAAGGTGGCAGATACGTGGTCAGTCAGGGAGGTGGGGGGCTACGGGGCTTCAGGCTAAGGATCCGTGCCTCCAGGAGGGGCTGGGAGGGTATGCAGGTTAGGGCTAGGCCTGCGCTAGACTTGGTACGGTTCCCGAAAATTCTTGCCCCTCTGTGCCTCTTGATCTTGGGGCAGGGCTGCATGGTCTATGCCCTGTGAGGCTTGGCTGTGTGGGTCATGGGGTCTGTCAGAGGCTCAGGCCCGGAGGGCGGAGGGCACTGTAGGGGTCCTGGGCCCCAGGGTGGGTGAGTGAGATGGGGTGAGTCGGGTTGGGAGCCTGCCTGCACTGGGTAGTCTTGTGGGTGAGCGAAGCCTTCCGGGCGGGCGTGCGGTTCCCTCTGCACTGTGAGTAATCCTCGACCACACTTGCAGCTCCCAGGGGATTGTGCAACTTCCTCTCAGACTGAGGTGCAGGGGGCTGGGTGAGAAGCAGTGCTGGGGAGAATGAGGAAACTGGGTCTGGCACCCAGGGCAGGGACCTGGCCCTGGGCTCTGGCCCCCCAAGGAGCTGAGCTTTCTTGGGGGCTCCTTCCAGGGGACTCGCCTCTCCCAGGTATGAGGGTGTGTGTGTGTGTGTGTGTGTGTGTGTGTGTGTGTGTGTGTGTGTTTCCTGTCGAGGTGAGTGGGGATGAGGCCCCAAGGCCTGCATTGGCATTGGGGTGTCTTCTGAAGGGGATAGGGGAGATACCCTGAAGGATCTGAGTTGGGGAAGCAGGTGGCACAAAGGAGGGGCCTCTGGCCAGGTTCAGGGTGGGGACTGGGGATGGTGGAAAGCGGGGGGAGTCAGGAGTCCGAGGAGCTGGCTCCCGCCTCACTTCTGAGGAGCTCTGCCTTCCTGGGCAGCTGAGCCCAGCCCTGCCTGTCTGGTCTCCACATCTCCAGGCTTGTTTAGAGGCTCTGGTGAGGAGATAATGAGGTGCATAGCTAGGCCACACAGTACATAACCTCCTTACCTCAGGGATTGGGAGCAGATACTCCGTTGGTCCCGCTGGGTTCGAATTCCGGCCCCGCCACTCTGCAGCTAGGTGATCCCGGGGAAAGTCACTTAGCCCCCTTGCTGCCTCAGTGTCCTTGTCTGTAAAATGGAGAGAACAATCATAGTGCCTCCGTGTGGGCTCATTCTGGGGACTAAAAGACTTAATTCACATAGAGTGCTCAGTGCAGTGCTTGGCAAGCAGTAAGTAGCACTCTGCACAGGTGAACCTTTTCCTGGCACAGAAGCATGTTCGGGAACCGCAAAAACCCGCCTGCTGTTCCTGTGATATTTTTGATGGCAGGGCTTTGCGTTGGCCCTGGGGACGATAATACTAAGCGCCCACCTTTCCCAGGCCTTACTGCATTTTAGGTGCTGTGCCAAGTGCTTGCCCCGCAGTAGCCCCTCAGCCCTCAGAAGCTCCCTTTGCCGGGGGGGGTGGGGGGGGGTGGGGTGGTGCTGTGTCATTACCCCATTTCATAGCCGGGTACGTGGAGGCACAGAGAGGGTAAGGGATTTGCCTCAGGGCAGTGATATCAGTGAGGGGGGACCGCAGAATGGTCCGCTGGAGCCCTGAGATGGACCTGCTGCCCCATCCCAGCCCCTTTCCTGGGTTCAGGTGGAGGCGGGTTGGGAGGAGGGGCCATGGTCTGCTGTGAAGGCAAGAAGGCTAGCTTGCCTCCAGACCTGCGGCCTCCGGCCAGTCTCCAATCGCATAGCCAACTAACACTGAGTTAAGTGCACCCATGGAATGGGTTTTTAGTGCTTGGAGTTGGAGTGAGCTTCCTGCCAGTGTGCGGACTCGAGAGAGGGGCTGAAGGCCCTCAGCTGAGGGTGGGAGGGCACTGTGGCTCAGGAGTTAGGAATGTGGCCCCAGATTCAGACAGATCTGGCTTTGAATTCTGCCTGAACCATGTACTGTGTGACATTGGGCCCCAGTTTCCTCACATGCGAATTGGGGATAGTAAGAGCCCCTACCTCTTCGGGCGATGGTGGAGGATAAAATGAGATAACATAGTAAGGTGCTTAGCACAGGCCTGGCCCAGAGTGAGTGTCTGATGATTATACAGAAGGTCATGTGCTGGGCGGGGGAGTTTGGGCCACAGAGATCTCCCTAGAGGGCTATAATTTGAACTGTGGATCAAGGCCACTAATGGGACCCTGATTTCTGGCCATGAAGTCAGCTTAGTGAGTCTCAATGAACATTTTTTTTTTTTTTTCAGTGAGAAAGAAGATCTAGAGAGGACATCCAGGTGTATTGCATGGTCTTGGCCAAGTGTTGTTTTGTGCAACTTTTTTGTTTCAGGTTCATATGTGTGTGTATGTGTGCTACTTATACGTGTGTGTGTGTGTGTGTGTGTGTGTGTGTGTGTGTGTGTACTGGGCCAAATAAAGTATATTTTTTGAAGGTCATGGTCAAGATATTCATGGTCACTTCCTTAGAGATTATCTCCCTCTTGTGCAATGTTTATGGAGCACCTACTGAGTGCAAGACCCAGAGCCACGTGTGGGGGGCTAGACTGGGAATTGTGGGCCCGATTCTCAGCATGGTGTATGTGGGTGACTGGGCCCTGTGGGGGGTGAAGCTGAGACAGAGCCTGAGGTGGCCAGAGAAGGCTTTATACATGGATAGGGACAGTGTGTGTGTTTGGGGTGGGGGTGACAGTGCCTGGGGTGAGTGGTTGATGCGGGGTCTGGAGCTAGAGGGCCCTCTTGGGTGGTAGGGGTCCCTGTCCGTGGAGGGCTGCAGGGCCAGGTCTGGCTGGAAGTGTCCATGCTAGTTAGAGCAGGGGACTGGGTGGGGGTCATCCCAGGGCACTGGGCAAGGGCTGTGCCCTTCTCTGGCTGGGGTCCGGGGTGGGGGCTAGAGGAATACAGGATTACTGATGCTCCTCCCATCCCCAAGACTTGCAGGATCTACAATGACTCAGTAAGACCCAGGGCCCATGCCTTAGCCATTTCCTCCTCTCCCCTGAGCCTTGGGAGCCTCCTGAGCCTTTCCCCTTCTACTGCCCCAGCCTGGCTTTAATGAATCTGGCCTGGAAACTGGATCAGTTCTGAGCCCTGGTCCAGGGTCCAGAAGCCTTTCTGCTACTTAGATCTCTGCCTAGGGCCAGTTGGGGCCTCAGTTTTTTCATCTGTAAAGTGGGCATACTAGCCCCTGAGCAGTCGACCTTCTGGTTGGTGATGCTAATCTTGTGACCTGTGTGGACCGGCTGTAGGAAGTGTGGAGGCTTCTGGGTGGGTAGTCCTTGTCATCTCTAAGGCTGAGAGAGCTGGGAAAGGTCATGAGCATGTCAGCTGCCTGGCTGGAGAGCCCCCGCCTCCCCACCCCGTGACCTGGGGCTGTGGGGCAATGGTGGGGAGAGGCCTGTGACCCATGGTGAGCTAGGACTATCCCTGGCTCTGAGGGGGAGGTGGCCTTTCAGGGGCCTCAGAGGATGAGACCCAGGTCACACCTGGGTCTGGGAACCCCAGCTTCCAAAGTCTTCCCCTACATGGGGCACCGTTGGAGTCCCAGCTTGGAAGGGTTACCAGGTGGAGGGGCAGTGCTCGGGGACTGATTGGTGGAGGCCAATATCCAGGAAGCCATGGGTGGCTTCTAGCCTGCTGTGCCCAGGGCCCAGAGGCTCAGGTGTGAGCTCCTATAGCAGAATGTGGTCTCTAATGATAAGGTCCTATATACTGAGCACCTGCTCCCGGGCATGGTGTTAAGCGGTTTTGTACGTTTGCAAATTTAATCTTCACAATGGCCTAAGACACAGGTCTTTTATTATCCGGTTTTACAGGTGAGCAGACTGAGGCCCAGAATGAAGTCTGTCACCCAAGGTGACCTAGCCTAGTGAGTGGCAGAGCTGGGCTGAGGCTGTGAGCTCTGGATTCAGGTCGCCAGGGTTGGAATCTGGGTGGTACAACTGACTGGCTGTGTGACCTTGGACCCAAGGGACTGGATCTCTTTGGTCCTTAGTGTCTTGCTCTGAGAGATGGGGAGAACATCAGTGCTTTTTTTTTTTTTAAATTTTATTTATTTGATAGCACAAGTAGGCAGAGAGGCAGGCAGAGAGAGAGGGGAAGCAGGCTCCCTGCTGAGCAGAGAGCCCCATACGGGGCTGGATCCTAGGACCCTGGGATCACGACCCGAGCTGAAGTCAGAGGCTTTAACCTACTGAGCCACCAAGGCGCCCCAGAACATCAGTGCTTTTACTCAAGGGTTTGTTGCAAGAATTACAGGAGGTAATGCAGGTGACCTGCTGCCCATAATAAGGGCCCAGTAAATATGATCTGCTTCGTCATCTCTCCTGCCCGCAGCAGTAACCTGCTGGGTGATCTGGGCCAGCTGTCTGCCCTGACGCCTTCCTCGTGTAGGGGAGGACAACTTTTCCCTTCTTCCCTTCTAGTTTCTTTGGCTGGCCTAATAATTAAATCGACATAAGACAGATTGACTGAAGAAAAACAAATTTAATTTTGTATGTACAAGATCCTGAAAGATATGAAGGTCCAAGAAGTGAACCAAGCAGGCAGCTTTTATACCATTCAGAGAAAGAAACAATACGTTTGTGAAGAATTGACTAACGAAAGGGGTTTGGGCTTGTTGGGGTAGCTTAATTAGTAAAGAAGTAACAAGGGCTGTTTATACACCCCCTGGGCCCTGGATTCCCTGTTTCTTGTGCTAAGGATGTCTCTCTGACTCCTCGTACTGGGAGGGTGACTTTCAGGTGGGAGATTCATTTCCTGCTCTGGGGGACCCAAAGGAAGGGCAGGGTGTCCTGCTAGGACCTGCTGTCTCTTCACTAACTTTAATTCAAAATAATCAGTATGCCAGAGCGGCATATTTGGGGGTGGGGTGTTGTGTTCCCCTTTAATTTTACCTGAAGTCTAGAAGCTGAGCTGGTAAAGTGCTCGTTATTTCATTGAATTAGTCTTGAAAATAGGTCAGTTCAGTTAAACAGTTGTGTTTCATTTTAGGAGGTGGTGATGTATCTGGGCTCCTAAAGTAATGCCCATATCGTGTGAGAAATCAGGTATTTAATAAGGCATTTTTATGGGAAGAAAAGAAAACCAAAGGTGAGTGACTGGAGCCGGCTATGATCCCCGTTTCTTAGTTCTGCAAGCAGCTGGTCGAGGTTTTGAGATGTCAGGCTCTAGGCATCTCCAGACAGAGAGAGGGCAGATGGGAGAGATCTGCTAGGTCTTCCTGGTTTGCAGTTTGAGTATCTCTGGTAATCTCTTCTGAGTGGCCCACACAGCAACAGACACGGAGACCACCTCTGTGTGAGTGGTTTCAGTGATTTCTCTTAAGTTTCCCTCAAATTGTTCACACTCTGTAGGGCTTCAGGGAAAAGGGCAGCTTTTGGTCTTGGTGAGTCTACGTTAAGAGTGGAAGAACACTGGGGTGGTTAGTTTGGAGAGTTGTTGCCAAGTATTGGAGGAAACAGGGAGAAAAGAAAACTTCATTGATTGTTCACAGTACTAGAATCTGATATCCAAAGGATGTACTATCATTTTTCATCGAAACAATTTTTTTTCTCTACGGTTATCCCCATGACTACCAAAGGTCATCAGAGTAAGACTAACTTGTTTGCAAAATAGGTTTAGTTTGAGTAAACTTAACTTATTATTTATAGAAATGCAGAGAGAACTTGCCACTGACTACAGAGAATCTTTTCATCTGCTCTGTTGGAACTTTTCATAAGGAATCTCAGATTGGGCTTTCACAAGCCTCTTGAGGCTAGGAAGCTGAGCCAAGGACTTATCGTCAGGCTTTACCTGTAGTAACTCCTCTATTCTCAAAGTCCGCAAAATATCCTGAGGTTTCTGCACCTGCCAGGAAGTGACCTTCCTTACTCACCTGGTGAAGCTGCTGGGAAGCCTGTAAGCAAGGTACCGGCTGATTTTTCCAAGGGGTTTTATTGGCTTCATAAAGTCAACCTTAGTTCCTTAAAGCTGTCTGGGCATTTCTGAGTCTATGTATAGCTCCCTCAAACATGACATTCCAGTCAAAGCCTTGGTAATATAGCCAATGTTTCCAATGGTGTCCTGTTTTTAGGAGAATAGATGTTTATTGAACTTGTATGAATAACTATATTGTCATGAAAATAAGGATGCTCACTAAGAGTTTTCAAGTTCTGGAGGCATCAGGTAGGGAGAATAAGGTAAATGTCTCAGTTCTACTTACAAAGGTGTAATTTACCAAATTGCTGTAAGTCATGGCTTTCTTATTTATTTATTTATTGTTAAAGATTTTATTTATTTATTTGACAGACAGAGATGACAAGTAAGCAGAGAAGCAGGCAGAGAGAGAGGAAGGGAAGCAGGCTCCCCACTGAGCAGAGAGCCCGATGTAGGGCTCGATTCCAGGACCCTGAGACCATGACCTGAGCTGAAGGCAGAGGCTTTAACCCACTGAGCCACCCAGGCGCCCCTTATTTATTTATTTGAGAGAGAGAAAGTATAAGCATGAGGAGCAGCAGAAGGAGAGGGAGAGGCAGGAGCTCCACTAACAATAGTGACAATAAAAAATTTTAAAGGCAAATACAGAAGGTTCTATAGTTATGAGTAAAACTTAGCTCTTTTAATATTGAGAAGACTTAGTTTCCTTAAGTAATCAAAGGCCTGATAATAAAGACAAACGTAAAAGATTAAAAAAAAAAAAAAGGAGAGACAAGGAGGGGGAAAAAAATAAAAGCCTAAGGAAAAAAAAAAAAAAGAAAAATACCTTCTATGATCTCTTATCAGGAGCAGACCAATAGTCCAAGAAAACTTTGTCCTTTTAGCAATTTTAGTTTTACAATAGCCAAACTATTGATATTAAAGCTAAGTTTTATTTTTTTTTATTATTATTATTTTTTAATTTATTTATTTGTTAGAGAGAGAGAGAGAGCAAGCACAGGCAGACAGAGTGGCAGGCAGAGGCAGAGGGAGAAGCAGGCTCTCTGCCAAGCAAGGAGCCCGATGTGGGACTCGATCCCACGACGCTGGGATCATGACCTGAGCCGAAGGCAGCTGCTTAACCAACTGAGCCACCCAGGCGTCCCTAAAGCTAAGTTTTAAAAACCCTTCCAGTAACAATTTGATTTTAGCCAGATTGTTTGCACAGGGTAAAATTCTCTCATACTCTCCCTTTAAGTTTTTTTAAATGTATCTTCATACCTCATACCTTTTCTAACCAAAAAACCCACACCCTACTTTTTTTGCATAGAGTTGTTTCCCTTACTATTTAGTGGTGATTACACATATCAGTTAAAATGTTTAACCCTTAAGAATTTTAACTTATAGTGAAAATTAACAAGTAAACAATGATGAACTGTATGTTACACCAGCAGTCTATAAATTGGCAAATTTGTAGATACGTCTTAAAATTTCTAGAAGCATGTGCCCTTTAAAAAAAAAAAAGATTTTATTTATTTATTTGTCAGAGAGAGTGAGCACAAGCAGAGTGGCAGGCAGAGGCAGAGGGAGAAGCAGGCTCCCTGCTCAGCAAGGAGCCGGATATGGGACTAGATCCCAGGACGCTGGGATCATGACCTGAGCCGAAGGCAGCCACTTAATCAACTGAGCCACCCAGGCGTCCCAGCATGTGCCTTTTTAAATACTACAATCTTTTAATGTGGCCTAGACATGTTTAACAGACTGAAATATCCTTAATTCCTCCATAATAGGAAGACAAAATTAGGTAAACTTATGTTCAGTAATTAATGTTTAATGTTTTATCTTACTTAGAAAGGATATCGATATTCAATGAATTTCTGTTTTTAACTTAGGAGACCTAATGGTGGAGGTTATCAAAAGATTTGGAAAACTATTGTTAAAGTAGACATATATAAAACACAATTATTGCTGAAAAGTATATGTTAAAAAAGTCATTAAAAAAAGTTTACATAGACACTCTTATCCCATTCATCTATCTAAATTACCTGTTTTAAACATTACATTTAGATTACCTACAAAAACTTCATGAGATGTTAGACAAAATCAGACATCATCCCAAGCTGTTTTTCTTACTGACAAATTTTGTAACGGAAACCATAAACTTACTTGACCGGTAAACCATGGTAGAGTAGAAGTTGTATGTTTGCATCATAATTAATGCTCATAACTCTGAAGCCACCTCTGTTTTAATTAAACCAACAAGCTTCAACAAGCTTTTAATTCCCAAAGATTATCCCAGATCAGTGTGAACTTAAAAAAAAAAATGGGGTTTAGTTTTCATAGTTCTGAGTGTTTGTTTCCCCAATTCAGTAGAGCTCTTTTACAGATTAATTTTGGCCATCACATCTGGGGGCAGAAAAGTGTCATATATCTACAGCGTACATACAGACACAAGTCAATATACAGAGAGACACAAACAGACTTTATAGCCATTGTTGTAAAATTTTATACGGGAGTCAGGTGCGGTAATACAAAACTCACGAGTTTATACAACAACTGGATCCAAATTGTGTTTCCAGCAGTTGGGACAGGTTAAGTTTACCCACTCAGATGACTAAAGCTTTTTTAAAAGAACATTTGTGGGCCAGACACTTAAGATTTTTGCATTAGCCCAATTTTCAAATTGTTCCTTTTTTTCTGCACCTGATGAAAAAATTCTCCCTAAAGTGTGCATTTCAAAGAACGGCTCTTAGAAGATGGGAGTGGAAAATCTCTATCATGAAGGCACAGAGAATGTATCTAAGTTTTTCCAAGGAGTTTTGGGGTATATTTGCCTCTTATCGGAGGTCTACAGTAATTCCTATTTACATCTTTCCTACTTTTTCTTAAGTGCAGGATAACTCTGTTTCCAACATCCTGATCTTTTACGGTATCTACAAGCATTTTGAGATGAGTAAGTTTGGGGATTGGTAAAGACAGGTGGAATTCCAAGTGTCTAGAGCCACATTTCTGGCTTTGTAGAGATTTGCAAGACAAAGACAGTTGTTTCCAGTCCCCCAAGGACTGGATTGTGGCCTGAATATCAAGGGGCTGACCTGCCCATCCAACTAAATTTGCTTCTTTATATCAGAGAGATTTCCAACTGAGATGGGAAAATTTCTACATCCAAGAGATTCTGGCTTTAAAACAGTGTGTCTCAAAGTCTATGTAAAACATTTAACAAAGGCCTTCTTGGACCAATTCACCTTAAGGGGGGAAGCCTCTATTATTGTTCCTATTATTGAACATCGACCTCCAGCTGATTCATTTCCTCATCATTTGTAGGAGGGCCTGGGAGAAATTCTAGTCATCTGTTTTCTCTGTGAAGAGGGGGAGGGGTGCTCCCTCCCACCCGCAGGCCATCTGGCTTGTCTGATAACTATAGAATAATCACGGGTGGGAGTAATGCTCTTTAGTAGCCGGGGGAGGTCCCTGTGAGTGGGGTTGTGAATGGCCATTCATCTTTCTAACTCTTCTTCTTCTTTTTTTTTTTTTTTTAAGATTTTATTTATTTATTGGACAGACAGAGATCACAAGTAGGCAGAGAAGCAGGCAGAGAGATGGGGGGGTGGGGGGGGGGGGGGGTGGGGAAGCAGGCTCCCTGCTGAGCAGAGAGCCTGACCTGGGGCTCGATCCCAGGACCCTGAGATCATGACCTGAGCCGAAGGCAGAGGCTTTAACCCACTGAGCCACCTAGGTGCCCCATCTTTAAATTTGGTAGGATCTTCTCAAAGCGGAGACAAAACGGTCTTTGTCATTTCGTCTTGTTGAAAAAATCCTTCAGCTAGTCACCCTATTCCTTTGTGTCTTCTTTTTAATTTGATCTTTCCATAGGTACCAAAAGGCAGTTATTTAGAGTGAGAGCTCTTGTGTGTGTGTGTGTGAATATAGAAGTTAGTCCAGTTCAAAGAATCCATAGTCATTGACAAGGAGA
This sequence comes from Taxidea taxus jeffersonii, assembly GCA_003697995.1. Lineage (NCBI taxonomy): Eukaryota > Metazoa > Chordata > Mammalia > Carnivora > Mustelidae > Taxidea > Taxidea taxus. The sequence continues at coordinate 21,272 of RCUC01169558.1, forward strand.
ATCTTACATTAATCTTAATAGTGACTCAAACCAGTAAGCCTTTTAATGGCTTAACCATGGGGATTAGTGGGTTCCTAAAGAGGGTGCAAAAGCTGCAGCCCTTACAAGATCCGGGAAGTTCACCCAGTGTTGGTCTAAGAAAACAAAGACCTTTGTTGTCATAGGTGGTAATAACGGTATAGTAAAAATGGCGTCTCTGTGGTCTTTCACGGAAACATCAGATGTCTCCAGTTACAGACCTGCTAATTTGTGCCCCCGGGTGGGTGGTACTGGAATGAGACTTCTCTAGCACTACCAAGACAATGCAGGTTGAGATGACAAAGGCCTTTGTTGGATTGAGACCCACTTATGACAGATTGTTCTGAGCGTTGGCATTGTCAGACGAAGAGAATGCTGCTTGTGGCTTGGTGTCTTGGAACACCAGTCTGTTCACCTGGCCATCAAACGTGTGACGGGACATGTGCCTTCCTGATGGTGAAGACCAGAGAGGGTGTTCTCATGGATCACAAAGCCAAGCTCTCAGGACATAGAATAAGATGAAGGGAAAGGGACCTCTGGTTCTCCTCTGTATGACAAACGACAAAGAAGACAGAGACAGAAGAAAACAGTGACACTGACAGTGTCAGAGGATTAATAGAAAACAAAAGTATTATAATACATTTTTACTAGAGTCGTTATACCCAAGGAATTAGTTGACACAAATATTTTCTCTTCCCAATCTAAATTTAGAAAAGAAAAGGACTTACCACTCTTGCTTTCACCAGCCCCAGCAGGAAGAGATCTGGGGGACCGATGTGGTTAAGAATTTTTACCTTCTGCTGACTCCTGCTAGAGGTCCAGAATCTCTCAGCTGCTCCTGGAGTGAGCATTGTCTAACCAGCAAAGAGCCCCATGTTGGACACCAAAACTGTAGGGGAGGAAAACTTTTTCCTTCTTCCCTTCTAGGTTCTTTGGCTGGTCTAATAATGAAATTGACATAGGCTAGATTAATAGGAGAAAAACAAATTTAATTTTATGTGTACAGGAGCCATCCCAAAAATGAGGCTCCAAGAAGTGAACCAAGCAGGCAGCTTTCATACCATTTAGTCAAAGAAACAATACATTTGTGAAGAATTGACAAAAAGAAAGGGGCTTGGGCTTGGGGTAGCTAACTAATAAAGAAGTAACAAAGTTTGTTTCTACAGCCTTCTGGGCTCTGAATTCCCTATTTCTGGAGATAAAGGTGTCTGTCTACCACTTGGTACAGGGAGGGTACCTTTCAGGTGAGAGATTTATTTCTTGCTCTCAGGGGCACAAAGGAAGGGCAGGGTGTCCTTCTTGTACCTCCTGTCTCTTAAGTAACTTCAATTCAAAATAATTGATGTGCCAAAGTGACATGTTTTGCTCTCCTTCACTTGCCTCTCTTAACAGGATTGTTGAGGATCAGTC
>RCUC01169559.1:0-61673 GCA_003697995.1 Taxidea taxus jeffersonii
ATCTCTCCTTCTATTTTCAATGATAACCTAGCTGGATAAAGTATTCTTGGCTGCATGTTTTTCTCGTTTAGTGCTCTGAATATATCATGCCAGTTCTTTCTGGCCTGCCAGGTCTCTGTGGATAAGTCTCCTGCCAATCTAATATTTTTACCATTGTACGTTACAGACTTCTTGTCCTGTGCTGCTTTCAGGATTTTCTCTTTGTCGCTAAGACTTGTAAATTTTACTATTAGATGGCGGGGTGTGAGCCGATTCCTCTTGATTTCGAGGGGTGTTCTCTGCACCTCCTGGATTTTGATGCTTGTTCCCCTTGCTATATTAGGGAAATTCTCTACAATAATCCTCTCCAGTATACCTTCTGCTCCTTTTTCTCTTTCTTCTTCTTCTGGAATCCCAATTATTCTAATGTTGTTTCGTCTTATGGCATCACTTATCTCTCGAATTCTCCCCTCGTGGTCCAGTAGTTGATTGTCTCTCTTTTGGTCTGCTTCATTATTCCCTGCCATTTGGTCTTCTATATCACTAATTCTTTCTTCTGCCTAATTTTCCTATCAGTAAGAGCCTCCATTTTTGATTGCACCTCATTAATAGCTTTTTTTATTTCAACTTGATTAGATTTTAGTTCTTTTATTTCTCCAGAAAGGGCTTTTATTTCTCCTGACAGGGTTTCTCTAATATCTTCCTTGCCTTTTTCGAGCCCAGCTAGAACCTTGAGAATCGTCGTCCTGAATTCTAGATCCGACACATTACCAATGTCTGCATTGATTAGGTCTCTAGCCTTCGGTCCTGCCTCCTGTTCTTTTTTTTGTGGTGAGTTTTTCTGCCTTGTCATTTTGTCCAGATAAGAATCCGCTGTTCTCCTTGTTAAGTGAACTTGGTCTTGGCTGGATTTCTTGTTGATCTTCTGGGGGAGGGGCCTGTTGTAGTGATTCTCAAGTGTCTCTGCCCCAGGTGAAATTGCACTACCCTTATCAGGGGCCGGGCTAAGTAATCCTCTCAGGTTCGCTTTCGGGAGCTTTTGTTCCCTGAACGCTTTCCGTAGAGTTCCGGAGGACCGGAATGAAAATGGCGGCCTCCCAATCTCCAGCTCGGAGGAGCCGAGAGCTATGGGCCCCAGTCTTCAGTGCGAGAAGGCCACTACATTATTCTTAAAGGATCTATCTACCAAGATGATCCAGCAATTGTATATATTAATGCCCCTAATATGGGAGAAAAAAAAACTACATAAGCCAACTATTAATCAAAATAAAGCGTCATATTGATATGAACACATTAATTGTAGGAGATCTTAACACCCCAGTCTCAGCAAGAGACAGATCATCTAAGTAGAAAATCAACAAAGAAACAAGAGCTTTAGAATGATGCATTGGACCAGTTGGACCTCACAGATATATAGAAAGCATTCCGCCCTAAAACAGCAGATTACTCATTCTTCTCAAGGGCACATGGAACTTTCTCCAAAAGAGGCCAATACTGGGTCACAAATCAGGGCTCAACTGATACCAAAAGATTGAAATCATTCCCTGCATATTCTCAGACTACAATGTTTTGAAACTGGGACTCAACCACAAGAAAAATTTGGAAGGAATTCAAACACTTGGAAGCTAAAGGCTATCCTGCTTAAGAATGTTTGGATCAGGGCACCTGGGTGGCTCAGTGGGTTAAGGCCTCTGCCTTTGGCTCAGGTCATGATCCCAGGGTCCTGGGATCAAGCCCCAAATCAGGCTCTCTGATCAGTGGGGGGCCTGCTTCCTCCTCTCTCTGCCTCCTCTCTCTGCCTGCCTCTCTGCCTACTTGTGATCTCTGTCTGTCAAAAAAATAAATAAAATTTTGAAGAAAAAAAACAAACAGAGTGTTTGGCTCAACCAGGAAATCAAAGAACTTAAATAAGTCATGGAAACCAATGAGAATGAAAACACATTGGTCCAAAACCTATGGGATATGGCAAAGTTTTCCCTAAGGAGATACATAGCCATCCAAGCCTCACGCAAAAAAAAAAAAAAAAAAAAAAAAAAAAGGAAAATCCCGAATATACCAACTCTCTTGACACCTTAAAGAACTGGAACATCAACAAAAAATTAAGCCAACCCCACATCAAGAGAAATTATTAAGATTAGAGTAAAGATTAGAGCAGAGAGTTAGAAACTAGAGATAGAGTAGAACACATCAACAGAACTAGAGACTGGTTCTTTGAAAGAATGAGTAAGATTGATAAATCCCAGGCCAAACTAATCCAAAAGAAAAGAGAGAGGACACAAATTAAAAAAATATATATGAATGGAAGGAGAGAAATCATGATTAATACCAAAGAATTAGAAATAATCATCAGAAATTATTATCAACAGTTAGTTATATGCCAATAAGTTAAGCAACCTAAAGAAATGAATCATTTCTAGAAACCAAAAACTCCCAAATCTGAAACAGGAAGAAACTGACCACCTGAATAGACCAACATCTAGTAATGACATTAAAGCAGTGATCAAAATCATCCCAACAACAACAACAACAACAACAACAACAACAACAACAAACAGGACCTGACAGACTCCCTGAGAAATTCTAACAAACACTCAAAGAAGAAATAATAGCTATTTTCCTGAAGTTGTTTCAAAAAAAATAGAAACAGAAGGAAAACCTCCAGACTCTTTCCATGAAGACAGCATTGCCTTGAACCTCAAACCAGACAAAGACATCATCAAAAGGGAGAATTTCAGACCAATATCCTTGATGAATATGGATGCCAAGATTCTCAAAAAGGTCCTAGCTAATAGGATCCAACAGTACATTAAAAAGGTTATCCACCATGATCAGGTGGGATTTATCCCTGGGATGCAAGGGTGGTTCCACATTTGCAAATCAATCAATGTGATAGAACAGATCAGTAAGAGAAGAAAAAAGAACCACATGGTCCTTTCAATTGATGCAGAAAAAGCATTTGACAAAATACAACATCCATCCCTGATTAAAATTCTTCAAAGTGTAGGGATAGAGGGAACATTCCTCAACTTCATAAAATCTATCTATAAAAAATCCACAGCAAATATCATTCTCAATGCGGAAAGATGACAGCCTTCCCAATGATATCAGGAACATGACAAAGTGCCCACTGTTGATCACCACTGTTGATCAACATAATTCTAGAAGTCCTAGCAACAACAATCAGACAATGCAAATAAATAAATGTATTCACACTGGCAAAGAAGAAGTCAAACTCTCTCTCTTCGCAGATGACATGATACTTTCTGTGGAAAACCCAAAAGACTCCACCCTCAAACTACTAGAACTCATACAGCAATTCAGTAATGTGGCAGAACATAAGAATCAATGCACAGAAGTCAGTTGCTTTCTAATACACTAACAATAAAAATACAGAAAAGGATATTACAGAATCTATTCCATTTACTATAGCACCAAGAACCACAAGATACCTGGGAATAAACCTAACTGAGGAGATAAATGATCTATACTCGAGGAACTACAGAACACTCATGAAAGAAATTGAATAAGAAACCAAAAGATGGAAAAGCATTCCATGCTCATAGACTGGACAAATAAACATTGTTAAAATGTCTGTACTGCCCAGAGCAATCTATACTTTCAATGCCATCCCTACCAACATTCCACTGGTATTTTTCAAAGAGCAGGAACAAATAATCCTAAAATTTGTATGGAACAAGAAGAGTCTCCGAATTGCTAAGGAAATGTTGAAAAGAAAAGCAAAACTGGGGATATCACGTTGCCTGATTTTGAGCTTTACTACAAAGCTGTGATCACCAAAACAGCATGGTACTGGCACAAAAACAGAGATACAGACCTGTGGAACTGAGTAGAGAGCCCAGATAAGACTCACAACTCTATGGTCAACTAATCTTTAAGAACGCAGGGAAAAAAATCCAGTGGAAAAAAGACTGTCTCTTTAATAAATGGTGCTCAGAAAATTGGATAACTATATATAGAAGAATAAAACTCAACCATTATCTTACACCACATGCAAAGAAAAACTAGACCTGGATCAAATACCTCAACATGAGACAGGAATCTATCAAAATCCTAGAGGAGAACATACTCAGTAACCTCTTTGACATCAGCCACAGGAACTTCTTTCAAGATATGTCTCCAAAGGAAACAAAAGTTAAATTAAACTTCTGGGACTTCATCAAGATCAAAAGCTTCTGCACCACAAAGGAAACAGTCAACAAAAAAAGAGGCAACCTAAGGAATAATAGTCGCAAATGACACTACAGACAAAGGGCTGATAGCCAAGATTTATAAAGACTCCTCAAACTCAATACACACAAAACATATAATCACGTCAAAAAATGGGCAGAATACTGGAACAGACACTTTTCCAAAGATGACATACAAATGACTAACAGACACATTAAAAAACGTTCATCATCATTAACCATCAGGGAGATTCCAATCAAAACCACATTGAGATACCACCTTAACACCAGTTAGAATGGCCAAAATATAGAGGACAGGAAACAACAAGTGTTGGAGAGGATGGGAAGAAAGGAGAACCCTCTTACACTGTTGGTAGGAATGCCAGTTTGTGCCAAAGATACAGATATAGTGAAAAGAAGGGCCATCTGTACCCCAATGTTCATAGCAGCAGTGGCCCCAATTGGTTGGAAAGAGCCAAGATGCCCTTCAGTAGATGAATAGATAAAGAAGATATGGTCCATTTATACAATCAGATATTATGCTTCCATCATAAAGGATGAATACCCAATTTTTGTATCAGCATGGATGGGACTGGAGAATATTATGCTGAGTGAAATAAGCCAAGCAGAGAAAGTCAATTATCATATGGTTTCACTTACTTGTGGAGTATAAGGAATAACATGGAAGACATTAGGAGAAGGAAAGAAAAAGTGAATTGGGGGAAATCAAGGGGGAGATGAACCATGGGAGACTGTGGACTCTGAGAAACAGACTGAGGGTTTTGGAAGGGAGAGGGAGTGAGGAGATGGTTCAGCCCAGTGGTGGGTATTAAGGAGGGTACATATTGCATGGAGCACTGGGTGTGGTAACTAAACAATGAGTCTTTGAACACTGGAAAAAAAAAAAAAAAAAGAAATGGAAGCTGGAAAACATGGACAATGAAGAGACAGATATATCAGATACATAGATCATTTTAGGGGCATTTGAAATGAAACTTTGAATAATAGGACCTACTTTTTTTACTCATAACATATAAGTGTCAGCTATCTTAATAACACAGGGATGGATTTATAACCCATCAAGATCCTTGAGGCTTTTTTAATAAATATGTATGAAACTGAACATTATGATCTTTATTCTTTAGGGTTGTACAAACATGACCCCCAGTTTATCCCAAGCATGGGATAAATAACAAATGTTGAACTGTTAATGAACATTAAAATTTTTCTTGTGGTTTTAAGAAAAAAAAAAAAGGTCTCTTATGGAAGAAAACCAATTCAAATATAGTTATTAGCAGAGGTACCTTGGTGGCTCAGTTTGTAAAGTGTCTGACTCAGTTTATTTTAAGATTTTATTTATTTATTTATTTTGTTTGTTTGTTTAAGAGAGCAAGAGCATGTATGCACATGAGTGGAGTAGGGGCAGAGGAGCAAGCAGACTCCCCACTGATCAGCGAGCTGGATGTGAGCCTTGATCCTAGGCCCCTAAGATCATGACCTGACCTGAAATCAGATGCTTAGCCAGTGGGGCCACGCAGGTGTCCTAGCAACCAACTCTTGATTTCAGCTCAGGTCATGATCTCAGGGTTATAAGATCAGGCTCCATGGAGCCTGTTTGATATTCTCTCTCTGCCTGTATCTCTCATCTCTCTCTCTCTCAAAAGGAGAAAAAATAATATATATAACATTTTATTTTCCATTTTGAATCATTTATTCAATGAAACATATTAATTTATTTTTCTTTTATGTTATAAGCATTGAAGTGATAATTAGGACATGACCGCTGTTTTCAGTATTAGAATTGTGATAACATGTGGCAAGTGCTAGGATAGAAATATGTATGAAAATCTATCATTGGAGAGTTTCTTAAATTAAATTCCAAGTGAATTTTTGCATCAGAGTCATCATTGAGATTGTTAAAAATTAGATTCATCATGTCTATCAGGCCTGTAGATCCTAATGTTTCAGAATTGTTTAGTAAACATTTAGCACATGTTTGTAAAATCTATTAACTGGGGGCGCCTGGGTGGCTCAGTGGGTTAAGCCTCTGCCTTTGGCTCGGGTCATGGTCTCAGGGTCCTGGCATTGAGACCCACATCAGGATACCACTCGGCAGGGAGCCTGCTTCCCCCTCTCTCTCTGCCTGCTGCTCTGCCTACTTGTGATCTCTGTCTGTCAAATAAATAAAATATTTGAAAGAAAAAAAAATTATTAACTGAACTGTAAACTAGATAGGAGATAAGTTTTTTCTGAGCAGTGACAGAAGTTGGAAAGAGACACAGATAAAGAAAGAATTAGGGGATTAGTTTGCCCCCACAGAGAATCAAGAATGGGTGTGAGCACTCTGAGAGGGAGGAGATAGCATTTGGAAAAGAATGTAGGTATGAAAATGTAAGACATATTCTGAAATCCCCATTCAATACATAGGTACTTATGTTGCTAACTCATTTCACAAATAAGGGAATTTAGAAACAATGTTGTTAATAACCTGAGTTCACTCATATGACTGCTTATGGTTCAGCTAATATTAAAGCCACTTCTCATAAACTAAATAATCCTATAGTCTACCCAAATTTTTAATAGACCAGTAGCATTTGAGCTCTAGTGCCATTGTCAGAAGCACTCTGCAATTCCCCAAATGATTGCTATCAAATGGAATGTGATGGTTCTTGAGGTACTGCAACTTTCATCAGAAACAAAAGTACACTGAACGACTCAACACTTATGTTTTTATATCTTCAGTCTGGGCCTGATTTGAAATAGGAAGCCACTAGCGTGGAGTTATTTTACTCTAAAACAGGTTTGGAAACCATCTTGGTTAGTATGTGCCTCTGCAAAGCTAAGAAACAGTTAATGTGCTAATAACAAAAAGACAGATTGTTTAAGAAGGAACTCTTCTAGCCAAAAGTAAGATGGCATCCTGGCATTTCTTCAAAGTCCTTCCTTCAAAAGTATTAGTTCCTTGTTTCCTTTTACTGTGTACATGCCATGGTATTCTCATTAGGGTTTCTGCTTCTGACAAGCTGAAGGACAGCTGGGAGCTTGCTGGCTCTAGGGTTGATGTGGAGACAGCTTCACAGTGTGTCATCTTGTGTGTTGTGGTGCTGTAAATCTCAGCATTTCGTGATCCCTCCTCCCTGAATTCTCAATGAGCATGGAGGGCAGCAGAAAACACTCCTGGTGGGGTGATACATTTGAAGTTTCTTGGGAGGAGAAGCAGCTCTAGGAAGGGGAAATGAAAGTTGCCAACATATAATTATAGCTTCTGAACAGGAACTTGTCCAAAACACAGGATTATCATTCTTTCCTTTCAAAAATGTTGTTGCAGTGACTGGGGGGGGCTTGGCACAGTACATGGCTGGCAGCAGATTACTCACTGGGGTCATCAAGGGAGAAGCACTCTCAATGAAACTCTAATTTCTGTAATATCTTATTTTTCACTTTCATGTATTTCTTGAGTTCTACCACCTTACATTTTATCTTCTGGTATTATAATCTTCTCTTTGAGAACTAGCATTTCTTTTTTGAGGTTTTGTTTAGTGATTGGCACTATTTTCCTTGATTTTTATGAAAGTCACGTTTTAAAATATGTTCTTCTGACATGTATAATTTATAATTTAAGTGTTATCAGTATACATCATATATAAAATACATTCTCTACAATGATATGCTTTAATCATTCTTTGGTGAATATCATGTTTGTTGAATATTTTGAGTAAGATAAAAGTATTCTGAGTGAAAATATTCAGTTTATGCAGTAAATTCTAAACAGAAAAAAAAATACACCCTGATATATAGAACATACTTCACTTTTTATCGGTAATTGATAATTTTTAAGTTACAAGAGTGAAATGAGAAGTTGGTTACAAAGGAAATATGATCACCTATTTATCAGGGATAAATGAGTGATATCTTTAATGATACAAAGGGAAATTTGTTTGGTTTAAGGATTTTATAACTTCATTTAGATAAGTGCCCCATTCCCAATTTTGGGATATGGTTCATTTTTGGCTCCTGGCTTTCTATTTGAAGCATGACTCTGATTCCAAGTCTTGCACAGCTTCAGATAAATTTTTACACCATGGAAATCTTGACTCTGGCACAAAGTCTTGTTTTTGTGGTTCAATTTGAGTTCTACAAACCTTAGGTAATGGGGCTTTGGTCCCATTAGATTTCCAGTTGTGTCTTATTTTTAAAGCCCCATCAATGTTTCTAGTCCACGGTTTTCTGTTTCTAATATTAGTAATGTGAATCTACATATATCAGTACTTAAAAATGGTCCCTATTATTCTGATATTAGTGTGTGTGTGCATGTGTGTGTGTGTGTGTGTGTGTGCCTGTGTTTGTGTGTTGGGCTGAAGCAGTCTTATAAGCATGCAGCTTATAGTTCAGCAGGCTAGCAGATATATTACTTAAAAATATATATTTAATAGAATTTTTAAAATAAGAGATGCAGAGATTGTGAAATTTAAATTCTTTGGACGTTCCATATTACTGCTGAGCCATCCTAAAGGTTTGATTTCAATGCCAATAACTATTCTCATTGCATGACTCATTTAGAGCAAGAAGTGGCACTTGTAAGCCCATGATGAGGCAGAGACAGTGCCACTAGGTGTTTTTTGTTTGTTTGTTTTGTTGTTGTTGTTGTTGTTTTTCATTTTATTTTATTTTATTTATTTTCAGTGTTCCAAAATTCATTGTTTATACACCACAACCAGTGTTCCATGCAATACATGCCTTCCATAATACCCACCACCAGGCTTTTTCCTTTGGCTATTTAATAAATTGCTATTCGAGGCTGATGGTCATTTACATTGGAGCAAAAGGCTTGTGTATGTTTCCAAATCACTAGTAGATTTTCCAGGTCAAAGATGTTTGGGTTATAACTTGTAAAGAATGGTGATAAGCTATTTATTATTATTATTAAGCAATCTATTGTTAATCCTATTATTCTTTTTTCCAGGATTTTAATTTAGGAACAAATTAGTTCATACCATGCTACTTATCATGCAGATATTTAAGGTTAAAATCTACCTACATATTCTACATTATTTAAATATACTACTAATTCATGCTTTAAAAATAAGTTACATGCGATACAGATTTGCTATTAGTGACATTCTGCATGAACATATCAATATTTCAAATCATATTCTGAATGCAAAGCCATTATATTAATTCTATACTTTTGAAAATGACCCAGAAAAATATAATTATGTCTAAATATTATCTACCCTATGAATTCTGTTCAATGCATTTCAAATTTTATGAAAACTGTGAGATAAATAAAGATGCAGGGCTATAATCCATTTTCTCATGTTACAGAGGTGTACCCAGTGGGAGAAAAAAAAAACAAAGGAGCCAGTCCAGTCAAATCTGTAATGCTAATACTAATGCCAGACCTCCTAGAAAACAAATTAATGATATTTACTACAGGGAGATTTCTTATCTATGGAATGCTATAGAAAGATATACCTGGTTTGTGTGGCAATGATCATAGTAAAAAAAAAAAAAAATCATCTATAAGTTTCCAGTCCATGACTTTAAAAAAATCCTATGTAACCATCTGAGTATAAAATAGCAATATTTAATGATTAAATAGATCTCTGTTTTTTGTAACTAATGCAGCTTCGTACAGTAATTAGGGAACCTCATATTTAATGTGGGCAAGAGCACATCCAAGGTAACAAGGACAGTCAAGCTGACAAAACCCTGATGTCTTCTAGCTGTAGTTGTGTTTCAAGGTTATGTGTATACTTGAAATACTTAGTAAATCTTGCTACTTGATAAGATCTCTGATTTGTATGTGATTCCAGCCTTTGCATTTAAATATATTGCTGTTAGAAATCTTTATTTTCCAAGGGATATATGAATGAAATACTCCTAAAGTGGATTTTACCATTTAGCTTTTACAAGTTGTATTCATTTAAAGATGAATATTTGTGTTATATTAAATTTAGTTTCCTTTTGAAATTTTGTAACATTGTATACTGTCTTTTTCTATTGGAATTATCCACTTAATTTCACACTATTTTCTATCTAATATTACATTGGTTTGGTCATTTGTTGTATTCATTTTGTTCTTGCTGTTGTTGTTGTTTTATCCTGTTTTATCCTTTATAAGCTCTGAAATAGAAGAGGATTTCAATTAGATCCTTTATTTTGGAGTCTGGAAAGATTTATTATTATGCATGAATGTGATTGGAGTTGAAAGGACCTACTGCAAACTTGAGGATATTGAGACAAAAAGGGAGATTTGGGCAGCAAAACATGTGATCCCTAATTTGAGTTTAATAGTTGGGATTATAATAAATTAATATAAAAACCTCATTTTACATGTTATACAGCTTGCAGATAAATAAAATCTGATACTTGTATCTGGGTATTTTAATAATGAAGCAATATATCATGCACATGATAAGCAAGAATCACAAACATGAAGATATTAATACTTGAGCTGATTGGTCAATCCAATGCACTCCCAGTGAAAATCCTAGAAGAATTATTTGAGGAATATGACAAGTTAATTTTAAAGTTCATATGATAAGACAAAAGGTCAAGTAATAAATCATTCCCAAGGAGTAACAAGTGGGAGTGGTGTTCCTACCAGGGGTCAAAAATTTGTTCAAAATTATTACAAGAAGACAAAGTATAAACATACTGAAAAGTAGAATAAAAGAAAGAAACATAAACATTAATTTATAACAAAGGTGTGATTCCAGATTACTGGAAGGGACTGTAAGATAGAAGTTTCCTAAGACAATTTTAGTTATCAATATTGAAAAATAAATGAGATTTATCTTTATATCACATACACAAATAAATCAATTTCACATGGAAATTTGCAAATGCCATAATGTAAAATGTACAATGGTATACTGCTTTGGAAAACAGTCTGGTGGTTCCTCAAAAATTCAAACATAGACTTAGCATATGACCCACAATTCTACTCCTGGGACACACCAGAGGAGTTGAAAATGGGCATCCACATAAAATACATAATACCTACATAAGTTTTTTTTTTTTTTCAAAAATATTTTATTTACTTATTCAACAGACAGAGATCACAAGTAGGCAGAGAGGCAGGCAGAGAGAGAGGAGGAAGCAGGCTCCCTGCTCAGCAGGGAGCCCGATGTGGGGCTCGATCCCAGGACCCTGAGATCATTACCTGAACCAAAGGCAGAGGCTTTAACCCACTGAGCCACCCAGGTGCCCCCATAAGTATTATCCATAAGAACAAAAGGTGGTAACAAAACTGTTGTCTACAAACTGTTGAATGACCAAACAAAATATGGTGTATCCTTGCAATGGGATACTATTCAGCCATAAAAAGCAATCAAATGCTGATACATGCTACAATATAGATGAACCCTGAAAAGATGCTAAATGAAAGAAGTCCAATACTAAGACCAAATATTGTATTACCCTATTTATATGAAATATCCAAAATAAAGAAATCCACAGAGATAGAAAGTCAGGGGAAAGGAGGATTGTAGAGTGACTCTTAATGGGTATGTGGATTCTTTCTGGGTGATAAAAATGTACTAGAAATAGAAAGTGGTTGACTATCGTGGTTCAATATTATGAAGGTTCAATATATGCTGCCTAAACATCTGAAATGGGGGTAGGGAGCATATGGCTCTCCTGGCCTAACTAACCCATTCTTCCCAGTCTACTGTGGATAAAGTCACCTCACCAAACAACCCTCCTTATCACAGGGAAATGAGTTTCAAGTAAAACTCCTCTGAACCCCAAGTAGCAGGTTTCAGTTCCTTGTCATTCTGCGGAATTATTAAAAAACAAAACAAAACAGAAACAAAAACAAAACAACAAAACAATCACATCCTCTTGTGAGAACAAAGGATCACTCCACCCTCCTGCTATTCCAAAACCTACCTCCTGAAGTCTCTGTTTTTTACTCTCTTCTTGAGTGCAACTTCTATGTGGATCTGTGTGGTATGCTATATCTTCCCCCTAATATTTGAGTATATGTGATGACTTAACTGATGTCAATCTCATCTGCTCTGTGTCAGGTGTCAGGTGTTTGGCCATCCTCATAACCCTAAAGTGGGATTCCTTCTCTCACCAATGAGGTAAAGAGCAAGCAATCAAAATGTGGTTGCACGTCTTTGTGAACACACACACACACACACACACACACACACAATCACTGAATTGGCACTTTAGAAGGGTGAATTAGATGGTATGCAAATTATAACTCAAGTGAAAAAAATACTGAAAGAGATCTTCATGTTACTACTTCATATTACTAGCAATGTTTATATACAAAACACATTAAAAATACTACAAATTAATCAGTAAAATCCCAACAATCCAATAGGAAAACATACAAAGGCATACATAAATAAGACATTTTACATAAGAAGGAAAGTATAAATAAAGTACAACTGCACATAAGCTCAAATCATGAATTTGAGCCTAACAGGTGATCAAGGGAATGCAAGTTAATGTAAATGAAATAATATGCTAATACTCAGTTATTCTGAAATTTAAGAAAGCAGATGTTGGCAACACTGGAGCAACAACAGTTAACTCTTGTTTCCGAATTGTGGAAGGACAAATTGGCACAACAGTCTTGAACAACAATTGTGAATAATATGTATATATTCTTTGTCATTTTTTTTTAAGATTGATTTATTTATTTGACAGACAGAGATCACAAGTAGGCAGAGAGGCAGGCAGAAAGAGAGAGGAAGGTAAGCAGGCTCCATGCTGAGCAGAGAGCCCAATGTGAGGCTTGATCCCAGGACCCTGGGATCATGACCAGAGCCCAAGGCAGAGGCTTTAACCCACTGAGCCACCCAGGGGCCCCTATATCCTATGTCATGTTAATTACACTTCTATATATACTAAGAAAAAATATGTTCTTGTAGATGGTAACACATACTAAAATGCTCATGGAAGATTGTAATAACAATGGAAATTTTAAAAATGAGGACAATCAAAGCATATTGAATATATAATGATTCATTCACATGTGACACCATATTATCCACAAAAAATAAGGAACCAATGTTACAAATACCAACAGAAGCACTCAAGTATATTTAATACTGTTAATACAGATCTGACAGGTTGAGTGCAAAGCATATAGGTGATATGCTTTATCTGTTTTATAACCCATATATGTTAAAATGTTTTTTTTTTATATATATCACATTTAAATGATTAAATTTAAAATAGAGGAAAAAAATGTGCAGGCACTGAGTATAAATAACTGAAACCATCTTACTGGAAAAGGGTGCACAGAAATGAGTAGTACTTGGAAGAAAATAAAAATTCATTTTTTTTTTAAAGATGATAGACATTACTACATGCTATACTCTGACAGAAACAGCAAGGGAAAAATAATGATATAGTATAAATTACTGTAGTGGTTTCTTTTGGTAGGGTAGAGTAGAGGAATTCATAGGAAGAAGAATATTTTAATCCATTGAAATTATTTTAAAAATGGGGTATGACTAAAGCAGAGATTAAAAATATATATTGGAAGTTTGGAGTTCATTTGTCATTGTTTCCTTTCTATCTGTGAAATTGAAAGCAAAGCTACCAGCTGAAATGGTGGCAGGGCAAGGAACTGTGATGAGTTTGGGGGAAACAATTGGGTAATAGAATTGCCCAAGGCTACAGGTTAATGAATGTCTGGGGCAATTAAAGCATTTAGCCCTAAGGCAGCATTATTTCAATGTCAAGGGAGATTTGTCAGCATGATTGTGGGGGTATTTGCAGACTTGTTCAATGATTATAATTCAGACTCAAAGTAGCAATTAATTATTTTTTTTCTTTCTGAAAACTCAAGTGTTTTACTACCAATAGGGTTTTACTAATAGGAGGATGTGCCATCTATTGACGAGCTTACAGTCTGCCAAGTATTGGCTGGTCAAACATTTAGGAATGACTGGGGCCTGGAGATTGAGAGATTTAAAGATTAGATGCTTACTGTTATCTTTTTGAGATAACATAATTGAATGAGATTGCAATTGGGAACAAAAGATGGACAGATATATTTGAAATTATTTACATATAAAATCTTTTTCTGACTGTCCTCATCCCACCAGCAGGAATTGACCTACTGCAGAGTCCATTGTGACTCATTTTAGGAGGCACCAGATCTGTTTAATAAATGATTATGAATGACCCTTTTCAGGCTTTATGTGCCATCTGTCATTATGCCCTCTTCTTATGCCTCACTTCACTGGATATGGTCCCTCACTGCATCTACAGGATGTTAAGTTTTTTGTTTGTTTTTGCTTTTGTTTTTTGGGGACATTGTTGCTGTGGGCTTCTAGATCCACAACTCTCTTTCTAGCTTAAAGGCTTTGATACATGGAATTCTCAAGCTGCCAAAGCACTAACACGCTGAGTTACAAAGTGGAAGAAAATGCTTCTCTCCACTTTTTATTATACTGCGTTAGACTATAAATAAAATAGTGCTATGTGTGCCCCAGTCAATACTTCAAATATTTTTTAGTAACAAATAAATAAATAAGAACTTTCCTTTTATTTCAAGTTCCAGTCCAACTTCTCTTTAGTGCACTGGGACCCAACATAAATTCTAATTAGAATGGCTTGGAAATGAGACTAATCTGAAGAACATATCACATGCTGTGTCCAGAATGGCCCTAGTTGGCAATAACAGATTTTGTTGCTACGTCATATTTGAAATGCCGAATGTTTTTCTCTTTAAAAAAATTCCACATGGAGATTTGCTATATTCTCTTGTTAATAACTCGTGTAGGGGGTCACACCACTGGTACACTAGGTTCGGTTGGACCGTCTCTATTCCACTGTGAATACATCTTAAATTTAGGATAAATCTTTGGTCAAACAGGGTTTTGTTTTTGTTTTGTCACCAATGATTCTTGGGATTTCATTTTGCAGGATTGATTTTGATGTTACAGCACTTACTGGAGTAGCCTGAGAAGATATAATCATTCTTCCACCTCATTGTTATCTTTCTGGCACACTCCCTACGATGTAGAAATGTTTGATTTTAGTCCGCAGAGCTGCCGAAATAAAAGACAATACTGAGGAGAAACTAAATGTCTCAGAAAGTCAGCTTCACATCCTGTCCATTTATCTGTCTTCCCAAATTTTGATATTTCAAACTTGACCTCCTAAGGTTTCTAAGTCAAGCCAGTTAAAAACTAAGGAGCAACTAAATTGCAAAGCACTCTGCTGGGTGAAATGGAAAATACAAAGATGAAGAACTTAAAGTCCTTTGCCACAGAAGTTCACCAGCTAATAATGAAAAAAAAAATGTATAACAAGTAACATAGAGAGCAGACCAAAAAATATTATGATCATAAACTAAATGCAAATGAAGTATAGTGTAGGAAAACACTAACTTCTTTTGTGCATATTATTTATTTATTCAGGTACCTACGCATAAATTAGCATAATAAATTGTTTAGCATCTACCATCTTCCAGAAGATGTGACACAGCAACTTGTAATACATGAGAATGATGTAGTTCCATAGTCCTGAAACTTGAAGCGTATTTTCTTTTTTTCCTGTCATTATACACACACACACACACACACACTTTGTTTTTAGATACACCCATAATTTTATTACAAAACTATTATTTTGACATTAGCTGGTTATAAACCTTTATACCCATTGAATAGCATTTCTCATTTCTACCTTCCCCCAGCTCTTGCATTAACCATTCTACTCTGTTTTTATTAGTTTGACTATTTTAGATATCTCTTATAAGTAAAATCATTCATTACTTCTCCTTCTGTGACTGGCTTATTTCACTTATTATAATATCCTGTAGATTCATCCAGGTTGTCACATATGACAGGAAGTATTTGCTCTGTATGAAGTCTTGTGTTCACTATATAGTTAGTGACCTAACCTCCCCCTGATATATTAGGTATATCCTTAAATTAGAATAATATACATGGTTGTTTTTAACTGTCTTTGCTTTCCCTTTTCTTGGACTCCTACATGTAGCACATCTACCGATATCTGTACACACAAAAGCACATACAGTTTTATAAACATATTCCTCCATTAAATCTATATTTATTAATTTAGAACACCTCCGCAGAAACTGGCAATATCTGGTTATAAAACTTTATACACATTGAATAGCATTTCTCACTTCTGCCCCCCCTGCCCTTGTACCCACCATTCTATGCCGAGAAATCATACTTATTAAGAAAGTGGATGATTTAATCCTATGCAGAAAAACAGTGTATGTCATTGAAAACACTTAAAATGCATATAATGTTTATTTTCTATTCAATATTTATTGATCTTGCAATTTTCCAATGCCATAATATATCTATCTCTCTATCTATCATCTATCTACATATATATATATATATATAAAGAAAAAAAAAGGAGAAAAAAAAGGAATACAAGATAATCTCTTTAAAAGATCTCATGTCTACTGCAAAGTTTTCAAACTTTTGGATCTCAGAACGTCTTTGCACTTTAAAAAATATTAAGATCTTAAAGACTTTTTTAATGTATCTATTGAATGCTTTAAAGAAAATCTATAACATACATGTTGAAATATATTTTTTTGAGAGAAAGCCCATAGGCATTTGTGAGCTGTGAGGAGGGGGAAAAGAGAGGGGAGAGAGAATCTTAGGCAGGCTCTACATTCAGCATGGAGCCCAAAGCAAGGCTCAATATCAGGACCGGTTCTGATATGCAGATGCTTAACTGACTGAGCTACCCAGGTGCTCCCAGGTAATGATTCTTTTAAATGAAAAATTAAAAAGAAAATAGCAATAACTTTTACTTTTTTATAAAACTCTCTAGTGTTTGGTTTAACAAAGGACAGCTGGACACTTGCATCTATTTCTACATTCAATCTGTTCAATTATGCTGTTTTAGTTGAGCTATATGAAGAAAATACAACCATATACATATGTAGTTGGGAAAGGAATATTTTGATAATTTTTTTCAGAGCATGAAGGACATGTTTCTTTGATACTATTTAAAATTCAGCAACTTTCTTAATGGTTTCTTTAAAGTTAAGTTGGAATGTAGATTCTGAAACTAAGTCAATGAATTCTTCTAATTCTGTTACATTAAAATACATTGTTCTATCTTGGTAAACTGTCAAATTTATAATGACAAAATCCTCCAAAATTATAACTTTCTCTTGAGAGTTTGAATTCATCATTGGTCATTACTGTTGTCAATTGTTTCTCTTGAAATAACAAGTTCACTTCATTTCTTTCCAAGAACATTTTAGCTAAATACCAAAGTGTAAATTATTATGCTTTATCTGTCAGCCATTGTTTTAAATAAAAATGATATTTCATGAAAAAAGCAGCTAATTCAACTCACAACTCACAGCAATCATGCAAATGTTTTACCTGGGTTGTACCTTGGTTTACAACAGAAGTGCTTTCCATGTACATCTCATTTTTCTTATAGAATGTTTAAGACATGTGTTCAAGTTTCAACATTTGATACAATTAATATATTTTTCCTACTTTATCAAGGACATTTCTCGGAAAAAATGTTTTGTGTTTGTTTATTGCTTTACTCAATTATTTATTTATTGCTTATCATGTTTCTGTGAATATATGGAGATGAGAAATATAGTGATAGTTTAGCTTGATTTCACTGCCTTGGTTGATGCTAAGTCATCAATAGTTTTACCACCACTGTTTTTGTACCATCAGTGCAAAAGCCAGCACAGTGAAAAAAGTGACTATTGTCTTGGCATCATTATGAAAATTGTTCTGTTCATTACATTCCCCCAGAAGTTTGTCTGATATCCCTAGTGGACCATACTTGGAAAACTGTTAGTGTAGTGTAACCATGTAAATTATGTTATTTGATAATAAACACAGAGAAGAAGTCTACACTTCAACTGAATACTGAGAACAAGTTTATGCTACTTCCAGAAAGAAAACTATATACTAGACCATATACTTATAGTCAGGAAAATTTAGATTTGAATTCTAGCCATGTGACTTAATAACTGTATGGCTTTTGGAAAATGATTAAATCCTGTTTGTTGCTTGGCCCTCATTGCTAAAACAAATGTTTAGGGATAGTGTAAGAATAAAATGAAACTATGCACAAATACCCTCATATACACACAATACCTGGCAAAAAGAAAACACTTGATTAATAGCAGTTTCTATTATTTTTGTTGTTGCCAACAAGGCATATGATTAATGGTATTGTATAAGTTTTGAACTTTCTACCCTACATTTAGTAAGATCAATTATAGATGAATGTAGCTTTCAGTAAAAGAGCCAATTTTAACATATGTGCCATGGCAGGTGATTCATTCTAAAGATAATAACACTGGAGAATTAATGCAGTTAGGATTATATTATTCAACTATTTTGAAAATAAGAATACTATGGCATTTCATCACTGCCCATCCTTTTGGTGCATTATCATTTCAATAATTGATTTTCATGTGTGAGTCATTGTGGCCCAAGGTAGAAGAAAATGCCACAACAGTTGGGAGAACTAATTAGCATACCACAAAAGAATAATGAAAGAAATGGACACTTGTTTCTTATTTTAGAAAAGTTTTTCACATATAAAAATGGTTCAACTATTGTAAGAATCCAAGCAAAATTGAATTTTTATCTTTGTCCTACATAAGAACCTAAAGTGGGAAAATGAGGATAGTATGGAATCACAGTATCAAAATTGTACTTCTGTTCTGTTTAGAACCATTTCAGTTGATATTAGCATTAAAATCAGATTGAAGAAAAAAGACAAAGAATATATATATATATATATATATATATATATATATATATATATACAGCTTCAGCTATAGTGAAGAGACCATTAACTTTGGAGTCAGATAAGCCAGATTCATGTTCTAGTTTTGTTACTTGATCTAAGCATAACTCTGGGTAGTTACTTAACTCTCCTGATCCCTGATTTCTACAACTGCAAAGGAATTGTGAAATAATTACCTCTTGGTGATTTTGAAGAATTAAGTGAGATTAAACCATTGAAAGTGGATTGTATCCTCACATGGGATGAGTGGTCTCTAATCAGTGTCTTTTTTTTTTTGTTTTTCTGCTTGATACTATAAAATTATTTAAATGATGGGACTTATTTTTTTTAATATGTAACAAACTGGTCTTGCTTATATATCTTCTCACAAGTGGAACGTGGAATATAAGGTTTTCAACACCATTTCAAAAGGACTAGTTGATTTGGTCAATCAACAAATGTATTCCTTAAATAAGGACTTCAACAAAAGACAAAAATAGTTGTTTTCTCTATAGACTCATACAAATATAAAACTGAGTTGTTAAGATTATTTTAATTGGGAAATTAACAATTTCACCCATATCTTTGAATATTACTAGTGTTAATTAAAGTATCAAGAAAATACAACCAAATTTGATGTTATGATCTGCTCCACTCCCCATGAATACTCCTACTTCACAATTTCTGTATGTTTTGTAGTTTCTATTAATCAATCTTATGTGTCATATAGTTTGCTAATATGTTTATTGCTTATTCTCCCTGCTAGAATGTGACTTCTTTAAGGAAAGATGTCTGGTTGTTTTGTGTGAAAGTTCTCAACTCATGTTGAGTGTTTAGTTAATGATTTGTGAATGAGTATTTTGAATAAAATAGGTGGAAAAATTATGTGAAGCAAGATTATTGCTTTATGCCAGTTCAGGCTACTATAACAAAATACCATAAGCTGAGAGTATTGCTAACAACAATTACTTTGTTATGGTTCTGGAGGTTGGAAGTGTAGAACTGAAGTGACTCCATCTTAGAAAGAAGGTTCCATTTTGTGTGTTTGTGTAACCTCCTGCCCCTGCCCCACAAGCTGGCCTTACCACATAAGAGGCCCCTGGCCCGCCCCGGTAATCAGTTGAGCAACAGCAACCGCAACCGTTAGACAAACAACTTTCAGGGTAAACAACTTTCCCACCCGGGCACAAACAACTTTCAAAAATATCCCCTAGACAAAGTAGCCAAACCCCGCTGAACAGCACAGCTTAAGCAACCCCAGCACCAATCATTTTAAAGGTCGCCTACACGTGTAATTTTGCGTGTGATACTTTGTGGTTTTTGCCTTTATAAGCTGCACTCACAAGGGGTACCGGACCCTACCTCCTCCACCCGCTGCGCTGGTGTGTTGGACGGGTCCGTGCCTGGGCACGCTCTCAATAAAGAAACCTCGTGCTTGCATTGGGCTCCCTGTCTCCGTGGTGGTCGCATCGGGGGTCTTGGGACCCTGGCATATCAGAAGTTTAAGAGCAGGGGACCGTCATAAGTGTGTTGGTGTTGAGGACTCTCTTACCAGGTTTCAGATAGCTATTTTCTCCTTATATATTCCTATGGCTGAAAGCAGAGAGAACCCTTTGGGGTCTCTTTTATAAAGGCTTGAATCACATTTATGAAGGTGGCTCCACCCTTATAACCTATTACCCCCTGAATGTCTTATCTCCTAAAACAATCACACAGGGTTAGGATTGTAACATATGAATTTAAAGGAAGAAAGTCCAAACATTTTTTTTTTCCCAAACCATGCTTATTTCATTTTAAATTAACCAAAGTGTTTATTCACTACTATAAAAATACTATAAAATATTATTCCAAAATAATAATAAAACATTTTAAAAAATAATAAGGGCTGTAAGTTATTGCATCTTAATTTCAACATTATTGACCACATCTTTGTGCTAGACTCTATGCTTAATAGATATTGACTCATCTGACATAAAGGCTAAATGAATGTATCAGAATAAATTCATAACATAAATACAAGTAAGGTTTTATTTATATTCTATTTAGAATAACTGAAGTAAAATTTTATTTCCACCCTCCAGTAGTTATCTCGGGGGGGGTGGGAATGCTGCAATTTGAATAGAACACTCATATTTATCATTATATTTCCCTCACCTATCGTATTTGAAAAAAATCTCTTTGTAACCTGAAAACAGTTCTATAGGGAAGGAGCATCTATTTCGGGAGAACATCTAAGTGAAGAATATTGAAGTTAAATTAGCATGATACATTTATATCACTCTACATATCATTCACATTATAATTAAGACTTAACCCAATGTTGTCTGCTAGGTTTTATCTCTTTCTACCCTCAGGATGACATTATATGACTTGAGGCACAATGCCTCTACTAGTGCAGGTCTCATTTACCTGCAGGGTGCTAAAAAGTTTTGGCCTCATTCTGTTCACTCATTCTGCAAATACTTATGAACATTTACTTAATAAATAAGCTCCCTGGAAATAAGGAGGAATATAACAATATCCTTGACTTTTAGGAACTTAAAATCTAGTGGGTACACAGGATAAAACAGTAACACTGATAGTAAGATAATCACACCAATAAAAGGTTATATGAAAGGGCAGAAACTTCAAACTCTATTGGACGAGTAAGTAATACTTTCAGGAGATCTCTATTCAGAGCAGCCATTCAAGTTACAATTATAATATTTCTAAATATTAGTGAAGAGAGAGCATTTTAAACAGAGGAGATAGTATGTAATTAGGTATACACATATACACATATCACAAACACACTCTCACGGCGTGTAGATGGTTTAATTTTGTTCTGGGTGGAAAAGTGGGAGATTTACTCGGACAGCAAGGTAAGGGTCAAAATATGAAGGACATTGCGTGTCTTGTGAAGGGATATCTGAAGTGTTTCAACAGAATGCCTTGCTTCTTGGACAACTCCTAAGTAGAAGAAAACCTGACAAGAGTACATAATTACAGTCAGTCACTTGTAATAATTTTTAAGTGTTCTGTAAGAGTTCCGTCATTTTAAGCTAAGCTTAGATTGAATTAATTTATTTTGGGAAATGAACTTCTGCTAATTAGATTTTGCCCTCAGGCCTATGGCAAGTTGTCAATATGGATTTTGGTGTAGAAGGCAAGAGACTTCTTATTGTAGTAACCTATGGGAAATCTTGCCTTAACTGCTGACTTGCAGAAAAGTTACCAAAAGCTTCCACCAGTCTTTGGTGAACAATTAGCAAGAAGGGAGCTGTGATAAAACAGACCAATTTTATAACATGCTAACAATTTACAACTCCAGATCTTTTTCTATGAGCAGAAATTTCAAAATATTCTTGAATCACATAGCATTTGAGCAAAATTGTCAGTGTATACAAATAGCTTTAAAACATAGTCTTAAATTTTTGAAAATGTTGTATAACAAAGAAATAGATATACTCCGAAAATTATTTATTTTAGAGATATAAGTGAGATGTGTTAAAACATGGATAACTACTATGTTCTTTGCATCTTTGGTAGTGTTTTATAAAGTTCCAAAATGGATACTTGTTCACAGAACTAAAATGCAGGTGTCAGTCCCTCTTTATCCTCTTATTCTCCATTTCAACCAGATGTTCTTAAAATCATCTCCAGCTCTAAACTATAATCAGAACATTCCTGGATATTGGCCATTTGTCTTCCAAGAAGAAAATGATCTGTAAAAACACTGGTCCTTAGTTACAGGTGTTTTATGCTCACTGATAAATCCCACATGCTCCTACATTTCTTAAAAAGGACTTGATTTGTGATACCTGGGTGGTTTAGTCAGTTAAGCATCTGCCTTTGGCTCAGGTCATGATCCCAGGGTCCTGGAATCATGTCCCACATTGGGCTCCATACTCATTAGGGAGCCTGCTTGTCCCTCTCCCTCTGCCTGCTATTTCTCCTGCTTATGCTCTTTCTCTCTCTGGCAAACAAATAAAAACAATCTTAAAAAAAAAAAAAAAAAAAAAAAAAAAAGACTTGATTCCAGCATATTTACATACATTTTGACCACCCTATTAGGTTTTTTCTTGGTTTGTCTCTGAGGTTTTTGGTTCATCATTTTGAGTTTATTCTTGTTAATGTTTTATCCTGAATTATTCACACTCCTAAACAGACCTTATTTATAATTGATGCCTTAATTTTTTTCAACAACATAGTGCTTTTTTAGTTAAAAAAAGGAAAATTCCCTATGACCTTAACTACAGCTATTCACACACAAAGTTAGGATGACAGATTTCTGTATATCTGTTTCTTTCCAATAAAGAGCAGTTTTGGAGAGAGGTAAATTTGGATTTGTATTTAAATCAGTTTAATCAAAGGTGGTTAAATAAATTACCTGGAACATTTGGGAAAATTGTTTATGAGCTTGTGAATCAGAATTTGAGGAGTACTTATTTGGGCATGTTCTGTCTTATTCATATAGACACAACTTCAACTGGAGGATCTACTTCTACTTGGCCACTTCACTCATGTGACTGACTTTCTTGGCTTCTCTTTCTTTCTTGGCATAGTGTCTCATTCTTTAGGGCCTCTCCAACTGATGTGGCTTCTCACTGCATAGAGGTCTTAGGATAGTTTGACTTTAATCATGATAGCTAGCTTCCCCAGAAGGAATGTTCCAAGAGATCTAGGCAGGGATTGAAAATTTTCTCTAAACCAGCTTTGAAAATGCTGAAATATCTCTTCCAGTACTTCTGATTGGTCACTAAGGCAAGTCCAGTATTAAGAGAAAAAAGAAACAGATTTTATCTCTAGTGAAAATATGATAAAGACTATACTCAGGGGAAATTAATTCATGCCTGATGTGTAGTCTGAAGATCAGATATAAATAAATTGAAAAAAAAAAGTTGTTAAACTGCTTTCTCAAGAATCTTAACTATTACAGAAAAGATAAGGAAGAATAATAAAAAAAGAGGGATTGAGAGGAATTTCAGAGAAGAAATTCTGGGCTCCTGGTTCAAGATCCATGTATACGGAGATTAGACACAACTACTCTGTCAAAACTTAAAAAAATCTGAATATATGGAGAAATCAACAACTCTTCTTGGCTCCTCAAGAACTGGGAGGACACAGGGAAAATTGTTGCCCCCAGAATTATAGATTCAGACAGGTAAATACAGGGAGTAATAGCTTACCAGAATAGTGACTCATGAGCAGAAACTGCCATGGGACTTTTAACCATTTTTTAACCAGATTATGAAAAGATAGGTAACTTAAGCAAAGAGATGGAAATGTTATGAAAGAACCAAAAGGAAATGCTAGGGGAAAAAAAAGACATTGTAATAGAAATGAATAATGACTTTGGTTGACTTATTGGTAGACTGGAGTTGAGCTTGAGTTTATAACAATAAAAACTTAGAAAACTAAAAAAACAAAGATAACCAGACTGTGAAACAACAACAACAACAACAAAACAGAATAGATAGAGTGTCCGAGGACAATGACACAACTATGAAAAGTATAACACATGTGCAATGGTAATACCAGAAGAAGAAAGAGAAAGGGACAAAGAAAAGGTTTGAAATGATAATGACTGGAAATTTATCTAAATTAATATCATAGAGAGATCAAGGAAGTTCAGAGACTAAAAAGCAGAATAAATGCCTACACTATATTGAGCCATGTCATTTTCAAATTACAGAAAATCAAAGCTAAAGGGAAAATCCTGAAAGAGGAGAAAAATGTCTAACTTAGCAGAAGTACAAAGATAAAAGTTGTGTTTGACTTCTTCTCAGAAACCATACAAGCAAGAAGAGAGTAGAGGGAAATATTAATAGTGTTGAGGAAACAAAAAACAAAACCCAAAATTCTGTACCTTGCAAAATCATTCTTCAAAAGTGAAAGATAGATAAAGTCTTTCTCAGACAAACAAAAATTGGGGGAATTTATTGCCAGTACATTGCTTTGCAAGAAATGTTTTTGAGAAGTTCTTTAGAGACAAGGAAAATTATATAGGTCAGAAATTTGGATCTACATAAGGAAAAGAAGAGCATAAATTAAAGGCCTTAGATTATAACAAATTACCACTGCAGTACACCATGTTGACAGTTGGGCAGACTGTGTGAGGTGCAGTAGGAGATTGATAGAGTAGATAGCTAGATATGAGCAGGAGGCAAGAATGGTAATCATAGTGGTTTCCTTGTGTCCGTGACAGTTCCAGCAAAATTTGTAGGGCCCAAAATGCCCCCTCCCAACTAGTAGGAGGAGTCTCTTAGATGATTGGAAACAACCTTAGTCAGAGACAGCCACATCTCTGACCTATAACTTATGCAAACGTTAAAAGAAAAGACACTTAACCATTGTGCAGTTGTTACCTCTGGGCCTGCCTGCTCTCCTGTCTTAAGTGTTCTGTCCCTAATAATCTGCTTGTGCTTACTACTTTCCTTCTGGCTGTCTTTATTGGAGTATGGATCTGCATGTAAATCTTTCATGGGGAATCTAAGAACCACAGCCCCCATTCACGCAACACAGAAACCCCCACAACTAGCAGGCTGTGTGAGAACTCTTTGTATTTCCTGCTTAGTTTTGTTGTGTAAACTGAAAAAAAAAATTCTATTTAAAAAACAGAAACAACTGCAACAACAAAACATATGAGAACAATTTTGAAGACATTGGGTATCAAGTATTGAAGGAGGATGATTCCTTAGAGATGGAAAGCACACAAGGTGCATCCTAGTTTGACAGTCTCAGTTTACCTCACTGAGACAATTTTTAGGCGATTGGAAAGAGGAGCCCAAGTAGAACTCAAAAGACTTTATGAGTTGAGTAATATTGCTGAAAGATAAGAAGGTCAGGGAGTCTAGACTTTGTTGGTGAGAGTTGGAAGGGCGAGAACTACATAGAACACATAGAACATCTCTCTTGACTATTCAGCAGAACATTAATGATCACATGCATGGACAAACACCACTCAGGGCTGGGAAAAGAATCAGCTAAGAGGATTAAAAGAAACCATTCTTATCTTTCATACAGGACTGGAAATAGTGCTGGTTCCCACCAGACAGGAAAGCCCTATGATTTACAGATCATTAGTTAGAACTCAATCTCAGTAATAGTTAACAGCAATACCTAGGAACATTTATCTAAGAACATCTCTAATTCTGACTAACAAATTTTAGAAGCAAGTTCTGAAAGCATTAAAATATTTCTAAAGGGATTCTCTGCATCCCAGAAAAGAGCTCAAGAATATTTTACAGGAATTGAAAATTCTTCAGGAATAAACAAGATAAAATTCATAGTATTTGAAGACTCTAAAATTTACTGAACATATTGGCAAAAAGCAAGTGTTCTCTGTGAGTAATAAAAAGCACACTGTAATAAATGGAGATTCCGTAACTGTGGGACACAGGAATAGGAGGACATGCAAAAGTGATCCTTAAAGAACCATCAGAGAAGCCAATAGCACACCAGTACTTTAGTGAGAGCTACCTGGCCACTGATGTCAGAACTAAATTTTCTATTATTTGTGGTCTATTATATATAAATGTGTGTAATGAAATAAATATAGTGTTTATTCCAGTAAATAGAATATAGTCATTCTCAGCAAATCTTTTTGAGATTTTTATAATTACCCAAGCAAAGAATTCCCCTTATGCATATGGGTATTATTCAGATAATGTCTTCTTTTAAATTCTGCTATGCATCATATGCACTAAAAATCAGGAAATAATCTATGAATAAAAAACTCATGGTTAAAAAACAAACAAACAAACATGGTATACCTGTTCTTATGGAGCTCACAATTTATTGGAAAAGACTGAAATTAACATAGACACAAAAATATTTAATTTAATATTATAAAACCTATAATATCATTTATTATATCAGTACAGAGAGTTAAGAGGTTGATGAGATAAAGATATAGAGATAAGTGAAATCTATGTTATTTTTATGTACAGGCTCATAGGATTTAGTAGACAGCAGTAGGGCAGTACTCCTCAGAAAATTCTTTTTTTTTTTTTTTTAAGATTTTATTTATTTATTTGACAGAGAGATGAGAGATCACAAGTAGGCAGAGAATCAGGCAGAGAGAGAGGGGGGAAGCAGGTTCTCCGCTGAGCAGAGAGCCTGACGTGGGGCTCGACGTGGGGCTTGAACCAGGACCCTGAGATCATGACCTGAGCTGAAGACAGCGGCTTAATCCACTGAGCCACCCAGGCACCCCTCCTCAGAAAAATCTTAATAACACTCTTATTATTTGTATACGTCACAGGCAACAAATTTAGTTACAATGATGTAAACCAGAAGTGGATTAGCTTAAAAAAATAAATCTTAACATCTGTCTTTCCCTGCCATTATTATCCTCAGAGAGAACCACCTACCAACAAAAAAGTTATATTGGGAGATGGCTGTTAGATGTGATTGTACTTTATATACACTGAAACACCTGCTTGAAAAGAAGCAGTTTCTGAGTTGATTTTTTTTTTTCCACCAAGGATATAAACAACAGCTTGTTAATTTCCTTCTATAGAAACTAGAAATATGTCCAAAAAGAATGTGATTATCATTTAGTCTGGTTAAAAATTTAATGAAATAAAACCTATGCCACTGTAGTAGTGCTGTAGCTAGTGATTTTCTACAAATGAATTTAAAGAAAATTAAATGTAATGAGAACAGAACATTTTAGTATTCCTGTTATATTTAGTAAGGAAACACAATATTTTGAGATTGTCATTGGATTTTTCCTTTTTTTGAGAGGAGTAGGTCAGTACATCCCACTCCACTCAAGGGTGTGGAGGCTGTGCTTTCGCGATTCTTCCCAAGGGACATAATTCTCATCCTGATTTGGATTTTTATTTTTTGTTGTGTCATTTTGTGATTTGACAGCTTGTTGCTTTAGACATGGGATTCTTTACTAGTTCTCGGCTTTCTTCTTCAACACTCTGACATAGACTGGTAAATCATACCAACAATTTGACATATTTTAGTCCATTTTCCTGCCTGCTAAAAATCTGAAAGTGTTAAATTGTCTCTTATATCTGTTCCAGTACTGAAAGTCTTGCCCAAGTCTTGCCGAGGTTTTATCAGAATGTGATAAAGCCTTACCACAACTTTGGCAAGACAAAGTAACTTGGAAAACTATCAATTTGTTCCTACTAATTTAAGGTGAATGAGATGGACTTAGTGAATATAATCTTTAGTAAAGAGATAAAATCTGGGTAGTAAATGAAATTGAATTTGAGTTGATCTAAATTTAAATAATGAAAATTATTATAATTTTATTTTAAATTCAATTTATAAAGTCTCCGTAGGGCAAGTAATCCTTACCCTCTAAAGAAATGTGGGTGGGTGTGGCAGTGACTAAGTTAAACAGGTGAGAGAATTTTTTTAAATTAACTTTCTGAAATAATGCTGTTAGTAAAAAATAAGTTAAATTCCTTCTTTGTTTTCCATAGCTTGGCTTTGATGCCATTGTTAAATATCATTTCCTCCTCATCAAGGAGGAGGAGATGAGGAAATATATGTAGGTAAAAAGGGACAAAGTTTCAGTTATGAAAGGTAAATAAGTTCAGAAGATCTAATGTACGGCAATATAACTATTGTTAACAATACTGAATTGTATAGTTGAGACTTCTTAAGAGGATAAATCTTAAACCCTCTTATCACACACACACATACACACACACTCTTACACATCCATATGCACAGAGAAAGAAAGTAAAAGGAAAAAAAGTAACTATGTGAGGTGATGGGTATGTTATTGCTTGTTTGTGGTGATTGTTTCACAATGTGTATATATACCAAAACATCAAACTGTACACTTAAGAATACACAATATTTATTTGTCAATTACACCTTAATAAAGCTGAAAAAAATTGCTGGTGTGTCTCTCAAGTGATGTGTGTGTGTGTGCGTGTGTGTGTATTTGCTTGTTAATTCATTAGGGAGAGTTGTTGTTGAAGCAAAACTTTTTGTTAAAATAAAGATTAATTATATAAACCAAAATAATTACCCCTGTCTAATATACTTCAAAAATTTAGGTCTTCTTTGACTTGGGCAAAACTGTCTGAACAGCAGACACAGTGGCTTCACTTATAAGTGTCTGTTTAATTTGATTCCTGAAACAACTGTTAGCAGTTGTGGCTGCATTAAGGACCCTATCTCACACAGTGCACAGCCATGTTTCCATCTTCTTAGCAGCAAAACTATTGCTCAGTGTTGCTATTTCTATGATCATATCTACAATGAAGTCTCCACAACCTTTGCAACATTATTTCTCTGAAAGCAAAGAATATTTAATTCAGAAAGAACTGGATCATGCTTTGTTTCTCATCTCTGGTGAGAACACAGTACTATACTTCTAAAAATTTACCAAAGGACAAAGAACCTTGAATTCTCTCAGGCCAGGAAATGTGATATGTTGCAAATTTTTGAAACTTCTTCCTCAAGGCCACTGAAAATGTTATTTTCTTGGTGACCATGCTTAACATCACAAATAATGCCCCAATCTAGTAGCTTTTTAGTCCATTGGTTGAAGAAATAAAAAGATGCTATTAGTGAAGCCAAAAAAGGAAAAGCTGAAATTATTGGTGGTATCTTTTCTAGATTGCTTCCCTATTCTCATCAAAACATATCTTTATGCTACCAGAGGTTTCAGGTCAATTTATATAAATTCATTACCTATTCATTATTATTGGAGAAAGTTTATTTGACAAATGGCCAGTAGCATTGTTTCGTGTTATAAAGAAGTGAAGAAAAAGCACACAACGTTATACAGAGTAGCTGTCATTATTACATAGAACAGGAGAAAATAAATATTTACAGATAAATAGACTAGAAATTACAGAATTGGGGTTCTCTCATTTTGCTTAATGGTATCAGAGATAAATCAGTGAGGACAAAGTAATTAGCTGTGTTATATACACAAAATTTCATGTTTTGTTAGTGCATGAGGTTGTTAGATTTTGACATTCTATGATAGTTTTGTTTAATTAAAAAAGCAGTTCAAACTTTCTGGAGAAGACACAACATCTAAACAGATATTTATATAAGAATGGACTGAAATGAACCTGTTAATTTTTGTAAAATCCAAGTCCTGGATTAAGTCTTCTATGAAAGTTTCATTCATTTGTTGACAAAATTAACATGAAACAATTGAAAGAGAGAGAGACTAACAGTGTCTTCTTTCTTCTCCCTTCTTCCCCTCCTCCCCTTCCTCCCTCTCCTCCCCCGCTCCTCCTCCTCCCCCTCCTCCTTCTCCTCCTCCTCCTCCTTTCTTCTTCCTCTTCTTTTTCTTCTTCCTTAATGCATTGAACAAACTAGAAGAAATAGATAAATTCTTGGTGACATAAACCTTCCAAAACTGAATCAGGAAGAAATGGAATATTTGGATATACCAATAACTAACAATGAAATTGAATCAGTAGGGGCACCTGGGTGGCTCAGTGGGTTAAGCCACTGCCTTTGGCTGGGGTCATGGTCTCAGGGTCCTGGGATCCAGCCCCAAATTGGGCTCTCTTCGGGGAGCTTGCTTCCTCCTCTCTCTCTGTCTGCCTCTCTGCCTACTTGTGATCTCTGTCTGTCAAATGAATAAATTAAAAAAAAAAAAAAAAAAGAAATTGAATCAGTAACCCAAAACCTCCTGACAAATAAAAGTCCAGGACCACATGACTTCACAGATGAATCCTACCAAACACTAAGAAGAGTTAATACCTATTCTTCTCAAACTATCCCAAAAATTAGAAGAGGAAAGAAAGCTTCTGAATTTCTTCTAGGTCGTCCAATTTTTGGCATATAATTTTTCATAATGCCTTCTTTTTAAAAAAAAATATTTTTATTTATTTATTTGACAGACAGAGATCACAAATAGGCAGAGAGAGAGGAGGAAGCAGGCTCCCAGCCGAGCAGAGAGCCCGATGTGGGGCTCAATCCCACGACCCTGGGATCATGACCTGAGCTGAAGGCAGAGGCTTTAACCCACTGAGCCACCCAGGCACCCCTTCATAATACCTTCTTATAATGCTTTGTATTTCTGTCCGTTGTTATTTCTCCTCCATTTCTAATTTTATTTATTTGAGTTCTACTCTTTTGTTTGTTTGTTCCCTTGTTTTGATGAGTCTAACTAAAGGATTATCAATTTTGTTGATATTTTTGAAGAACTGACTCTTGGTTTTATTGATTTGCTCTATTATTTTGTTTTGTACTGTTGTTGTTGTTGTTGTTTGTTTTAGTGTTTTTTTTTAAAATTTTTGCTCTAATCTTTATTATCTCCTTCCTTCTAATAGCTTTAAGCTTTGTCATTCTTTCTATTTGTAAGTATAGGTTGTTTATTTGAAATTTTTCTTGTTTCTTGAGGTCAGTCTGATTTGTCATACTCTTGATCTTAGAATAAATAACTTTTGCTGCATCCCAAAGATTTTGGACTGTTGTGTATTTATTTTCATTTGTTTCCATGTACGTTTAAACAAAATTTCCTTTTGATTTCTTGGTTGACCCACTCATTGTTTTGTAGCATTTTATCTAACAACCATGAATCTGTGTTATTTCCAAAATTTTTCTTATGATTGAGTTGTAGTTTCATATTACTGGAGTCAGAAAAGATGCATGATATGATTTTAATCTTTCTGAATTTTCTGAGACTTGTTTTGTTGTATAATGTATAAATTATTCTGGAGAATGTTCAATGTGCCCTTGAGAAAAATGTGTATTCTGCTGTTTGGGGGTGGAATGTTCTGAAAATATCAGTTAGGTGCTTCTGGTCCAATGTGTCCTTTAAAGCCACTGTTTCCTTGTTGATTTTCACCTTGAATAATCTATCCATTGATTTAAGTAGGGTGCTAAATTTCCCTACTGCTATTTTATTATTGTCTTTTTCTTCCTTTGTGTCTGTTAATAGCTGCTTTATGTACTCAGGTGCTCCCCTTTTGGGTGCAAATATTTGTAATTGTTGTATCTTCTTGTTGGATTGTTCCCTTTTCATTATGTACTGTCCTTCTTTGTCTTTTGTTAAAGTATGTTTCAAAATCTATTTTGTCAGTTATAAGTATTGCTACCCAGTTTTCTTTTCACTTCCATTTTCATGATAAATGTTTTTCTATCCCTTCACTTTCAATCTGAATGTGTCTTTAGGTATGAAATAAATCTCTTTCATAGGCACGCACGAAGTTGGGTCTTGCTTTTTTATTCATTCAGTCACCCTTCTTTTGACTAAAGTATTTCGTCCATTTACATTCAAAGTTATTACTGATAAGTATATATTTATTGTCATTTTGTTATTGTTATATGGTTGTTTTTGTAATTCTTTCTTTTTTGTCTTGCTTTCTTTCCTTACAGTTTGATGGCTTCTGTTAATGATATGTCTGCATTTCCTTTTCTTTATTTTTTGTATATCTGTTACAGATTTTATATTTTTGGTTACTATTTGGCTCACATATAACAGCTTATGCATATAGTAGTCTATATTAAATTGATGATCACTTAAGTTTGAACCCATTCTAAAAACACCACATTTTTACTTCCCTCCCCCATCTTTTATGCATAGAAAATCCTTTGTATCCTTTTATTTTGTGAATCCCTTGATTTATTTTTATAGATATAATTGATTTTACAGCTTTTCTGTTATAACCTCCATAAGAGTTTTATAAGTGTTTAATCTACTATTTTTTTTGTGTTTGCATATATTTGTAAACATTTTTTTTTCCTTTCCTAATTTTCTCATTCCTGATTATGGCCTTTTCTTTTCACTCAAAGAATTCCCTTTACTGTTTCTTTAATGCTGTTTTATTAGTGATAAACTCCTTTACCTTTTTTTTCTCCTTTTGTTGTTTTTGATTGGTTGGTTTGGAAAACAGTTTCTATTTCCATTCTGAATGATAGTCTTGATGGGTAGAGTATTCTTGGCTGAAGTTTTTATCCTTTCAGCAATTTGAATATATCATATCACTCCCTTTTGGTCTGCAAAGTTTTTGTTGCAAAATCAGTTGATAGCCTTATCTGCTTTCCCTTGTAACTGTTTTCTTTTATCTTGCTGCTTTAAAAATTCTCTCTTTATCACTACATTTGGCATTTAATTATTTGTGTTGGTACCAACCTTCTCGGATTAATTTTGTAGCAGGATCTCTGTGCCTCCTGCATTTGAGTATCTGCTTCCTTCTCCAGTTTCAGGACATTTTCAGGTATCATTTCTTCAAATAAACTTTCTGCCCCCCTTCTTTCATTCTGAAATCCCTATATGCAAATATTACACTTGATGATGTAAATGAGTTTTCTTAACCTAGTCTCATTTTTTTTGTAAGATTTTATTTATTTATTTGACACAGAGAGAGAGATCACAAGTAGGAAGAGGCAGGCAGAGAGAGAGGGAAGCAAGCTCCCTGCTGAGCAGAGAGCCCTATGCGGGGCTCGATCCCAGGACTCTGAGATCGTGACCTAAGCGGAAGGCAGAGGCTTTAACCCACTGAGCCACCCAGGCTCCCCCTCATTTTTTATTATTATTTTTCTATATCTGCTATTCATGTTGGTTGCTTTGTGATACTTTGCCAGGTCCCTGATCAATTCTTCTGTCTCCTCTAACCTACTATTGATTACCTCTAGAGTATTTTTTACATTTCAGTTATTGAGTTCTTTATGTCTGATTGGTTCTTTTTTTATCTCTTCTATCTCTTTGTTGAAGATCTCGCTGGATCCTCTACTGTTTTCTCAAATGTAGTAAATGTCTTTATAAGAATACTTTGAATTTATTATCTGGCATATTGCTTATCTCTGTTTCATTTAGCCCTTCTAGTGTGTGATTTTGTTGTCTTCTTTCATTTGGGATATCTTCCTCTGTCTCCAAACTTTGTCTAAATTCCTGTGTTTATTTCTATGTATTAAGAAAGTTGGAGACATTTCCTGATATTGCAAGTAGGGACTCTATGAATAAGAGGCCCTATGGTGCCTCGTAGCAAGCACAATGCTCCCTGTTTACTAGAACCACGTACTTCAGTGGTATCTCCTATATGGATTGTATGCACCCTGCTATTATAGCTGAGCCTTGTTTTCCTTCAGTTCAGTTAGCTGCAATGGACTACTTTGCCTGTTGCGAGCTGGAGTTTTTCCTTTTGTTGCTGAGAGATGTGTGTAGAACATTTAAGGGCTTACAGTTGTGCAGGGTTAGCAGTCAGACAAGATGTCTGCCTTCAGTCCATTTGCCAGGATGGTGGTTTCATTAAATTGCAGGGTGCTTTCCCTGTGCTATTCCCTGAGGAGCTTTGTTTGTATGTGGGGCCTTCAGGCAAATATGTCTGCCCCCAGTCCTTCTCCTAGAGCTGCAGTAGCACAGGCCTGCAGAATGCTTTCCCTGCCTTGTAGTGTGAGAGGCTTTTGTTGGTGAGTGAAATGGACACTCCAGATGTCTGCAGGGTTGCAAATGCACTGAATGGCAGAGCACTCTCTCTGCATTGCACATTTGACTACTGGGACTAAGAGTATACTGGTGTGTGGTTTTCTTACTCCCTCCCCAGGACAGGAGTCACTTTCCAATGGTTCAGGTCCCTGTTGGGACTTCTTGCAGGATGAGACAGACATGGCAGGAGGATTTATGGAGGGGCTTCTGCTGAGTGAGATGGTTGGTTGGGGCAGAGTCACAGAAGAAGGTGGGATGAGGTTATATCCCATTAGCAAGTTAGGTGGAAAGTATTTATTTTGGTTCTTGCAGCTGTCCAGTCATCCAGGCTGTGTGGTAATAGGGACAAATTCCACCCACCAGCTCTTTTGTTCTTGGAAAGTCTCCTAAAGATCCCTCACCCTTGAGTACACATTCTGGGATTAGTAAACAAATCTTCATGCACACTCCAGGTGCTTTTCAGACTATTGCTTGTGTGCTGTATCTTCCGTTATGCTGTCTCTTTAAAGGCAGGGACTCATTTTCCCATCAACTTCCATCTCTCTGAGAGCCAAGTTTGCTGATTTTTAAAGTGCCCAG
The DNA here is from genome assembly GCA_003697995.1 of Taxidea taxus jeffersonii. Taxonomy (NCBI): domain Eukaryota; kingdom Metazoa; phylum Chordata; class Mammalia; order Carnivora; family Mustelidae; genus Taxidea; species Taxidea taxus. The sequence continues at coordinate 34,846 of RCUC01169559.1, forward strand.
AATTGAGCTCTGCTGGTTATAAAACCTCATGAAGTCAAGCCCCACTGGTTTTCAAAACTAAATGTTATGGGGATTCATCTTCCCAGTGCAGGTCCCCTATGTCTGGGGCTGCTAGTGTGGGGTCTGCTTCTCTCTCTTCTCTATATTCATGGTGTCTCTCCCACTTGTGGTTAGTCTTGTCAAGAGTTTGGTTCCTGACTGCATCTCTGTCCCTCCTATCCTTTGTGATGTGTCCCCTCTCTACAATTAACCAGGAAAAATCTGCCAGACTTTGGGTCATTTTCTGGGTTGGATGCACTGATGTGGCTGTTATCTAGGTGTGTCTGTGGGAGAGGGTGGGCTTAGGATCCTCATACTCTGCAATCTATGCAGAAGTATCCCAATTTTTTCTATTTTTTAGTTTATTTATTTTGTTGTGCACATATAAAAAATTTATGAGTGTCAATAGTCACAATTATATTAAAATATATATTTAGAGAATTTCTACTACCAATCTGTCTTTTCATTTCCATGTGCCCAATAAGTAATAACTTGCATTCTTTTCAGTTTAATTTTCAAATTTACAAAAAAGAGCAGGTTATATCTTATTCCCCAAATATAGTGGATATCATTCCATATTAGAAAAATAGTTGTATTTGGACTTTTTTTTTAGTTCCACTGCATATAATCATGTGTCTCCCTCATATCCCAGTTTCCTATTATCAGACAAGTCTATATGACTAGTTTTACCAAATAGGATAAAAAGAGAATTGATGTCTCATTTCTAGGCCAGTTTTGTAAAAGCCCATGTTTGACCATCTTGCTTTCTGCTCCTTTGCAACCATAATCACAGAGGGTCAGTTATGGGATGGGAGCACATGCATGCCTGAGTTTCAAGTGGTAGTCAGAACCCCTAGAGGGTCAACCACCCAAAGTGGAAAAATAGAGAGAAAATAATAAATCTTTTTATGTATTAAGCCTCTGGCATCTTTGTTTTGTGTTCTCAGATTCCACAAATCATGTATAGTTTTATCACCTCTGTTGCAGAAAATTCTTAAAGCAAAGACTCACTATTACAATTCAGCGCACTCATAGAGCATCCTTCAGATATGAGTTTGTCACTGGTCACAAAAAAACTCCACCTAGCTGTAAAATTCATGTATCAAATAAGTCAAAGATTCCTACCACCATAGAACCAAGATAAAAATAAACAATAATCAGATAGTGAAAATAAAACTAAACCTTAAATATATGTTTCAATCATTCAGAATATGATTAAAACAAAAATTCTATATAATTATGTAACAATTAGGGTGAACTAAAAATAAAATGGCATTACCAATTATGAAGACATTTTCACCAAGATGAACAAATGTAAGGAAATTATGACCAAGATAGTGGGTTTTAATCACTTAGTAAAGAAAAAAAAAAAAGGTTTAAAATGATCGAGTGTCCCAGTTGTAACCTAAACAAGGGAGCAAAGGAACCCAAGAAAATTAGAAGGTTCGAATCATTAAAATAAAGCAAATATTAATAAGATTTTTTAAAAAATAGGCATTAGGGAGTGAAATGAAGAAAGATTAGTTAAAGAGCTCAAAAAAGTAAAGCTTTCATGGAAAATAAAGGAATAGAAAAGGACACAGGCAGACTTTTTGAACAGACTGAAAATCAATAGTTCTTCTTAGATACATCAGAGAATTGAGGTCACAAGGCAAATTGCTGGCCCAGAATTGGAAAGACAGATGTATAGGAAGAATCACAATTTACCAGAACAGAAACCCACAAGCAGAAATCTCCAAGGAAAGCAGGGTAGGGAAACCTAAGCTGTAATTGACAAATTGCTCAAGGCTGAGCGTGAACAAGTCTGAGAATTAAAAACTCCAGGTCGACCCTGTCGTAGGAGAGAGCCTTACACTTTTGTGAGTCTTACTTCTAGGATCTTTACTAGGTTCTCATACTGATAACTGGAGAAAATGTATTTTCTACAGGGGAGGGAGAAAGCAACCATGTTAAAATAGACCTAGAGCATTCTGTTTTTAAAGAGGCCTGCCCTCAAGAGAAAATATTTTATAAGACCCTAAATAACTGGATTTTTAACAGAACATGATTCTCTTGTTAGAAGAGAAATACCTAAATCCAAACTGCTCTGGAGAAACCATATATATCTATTTAATTCAGGAAAATATGCAGCCATAGAGTTAACCTTTATTCCTACCAAAGAACCCACACAATAGAGACTCTATCTTTGCAACTAACATGAAATGTCTGTCATTGATCATTTATCCCTCCAACAAAAACAATTTCTCATTGTCTAACAACCACAGGTCTGTAATCACTGTGGATGAGTCCTCAATCAAGCTCCAGCTCTGGTGTGTAAAAGAAAACTCTAAATAGGAATAATCCTTAAAAAAAAAGAAAAAAAAGCAGAAAAATAGAATTGATTTGGAAGAGGAAACTCTTGAGTTACACAAATAATTCATAATGGAGAAGCAATTCAGTCCATTACACATTGGAAATCTATTACTCTTACAGTGACATTTGTAGGACATATGAGGTTTCTCACAGCATAAAACATTCTCAGTGTTATGAATGGAAGACAGTCTTCAGTGATCATTCATTTCTCGGTCAACATTAGTTATCTCACACTGTGGGGACACCAATATTTAAACAAAGTGACAAGGCTATCAGCTGGAGTCTGCATCAGAAAATTCATACTGGGAAGACACTCTATAAAGAATCTTTTAGCACATGCCTGAACAAATAATGTGGACTTTGCTTAATGATCTATTGCTTAAAGTTGTAAGATAAAGATACAAGATTATAAAGTGGTCATGGAAATGCTGAATGAACAATTCAGAAACAAGTAATAGATAATGAGATAAACCAACTTCAGTAGATTTGAATATAATCTGTGTATAAGCATACAGTAAGCATGGTCGCTGAAAAATTAAGTATGCTTGTATTTGCCTTGACAAAACCCAGAAACAGTATCTTGAATAAAGATGGACCTTTTTGCCTTAATTATAAATCACTATTAATCACTAAGTTAACTTCTACATTTAATGCATTCTAAATACAATTACAAAAGCGTGCGTCAATCAGAAAATACTTATGAATGAAACTGAAAATTTTAGAACCAAAAATAAAGTGATACATACATACATACACAGACACGTACACGTATAACTCAGAGAAGAAAAATAAATAAATAAATAAATAAATCTTTATTTTGTGAGTTAAAAAACAAACTGGGGGATACTTATGATTTAATGAACTACTTTATTAGAGGCAGTTTCTCACATTGTTACCTCATTCTTTTGCTGAACTATTAAACAACACAGCTTTTTCACATTTCCAGAGTGTTCCACAAGCCATCTGCTCTTTCTTTACCAAAATATGGAAGTATAAATGCTTTCCTTTTTAACTTTTGCATCTAATTTTCTTCTTTTATTTTAAATTTCTGAGGACCAATATGAATTTCATCTCAGCTGCCAAATATTCAGGGATCTTCTGAAATTGGGTGGCATTTAGCAATAGTAGTTACAGTTTTAAATTCTCATTCTGCTTCAATTAAAAAAAAAAAAAGTTAGGCTAAGTCGTTACATTTTGCCAAGTCCCTTTATAAACTTTATTATACAAAGAGAAGATGGTATCTTTAAGAATTTTTTTTTATGAAAACTGAAGCAAATGTAAGTGCATTTCAAAGGAAAATAAAATAAAATGAAATCTAGTATTTTAGGGGTGAAATAATTGGACCTCAGTGGTTGAGTTAAATAAGCAATACTTTCAAATTTAACTGGTTGATGTGTTGATAAATAACTAGCTGTCATTTTTGTTCCATGTATATGCATTTATGATTACTGAGAAAAAAAATCTTTCTTCATTTAGCCACTCAATAGACATCAGTCACTGAATGGCCAAATATGGTTTAATTCTAGAAACCGAATTTCATGGATTCCATACTTGAAGTACATAAAACTGAAATTTTTAATAGGTTGGTAAGCTGGTGCCTGGCCTAATATAGAAACATGCCATACTTCGGCTGCTATATTTATGAGGGCTCCAAAATAATGTTCTTGAAGCGGGTTTTATCCAAATATTTAAAGTTATGTATTTTCAAGTTATTGAGAAATTATACTAGTCCTGTGATATCTCTCCACTTTTAAAATGAAAATTTTAAATCTTGTTTTATCTTTTTGATCATTGAGCCACTTCTTGCCCAAAAACATGAATTTAATAAAGGATTTTGAGATCCCCAAAGAGGTTTACTACTTTTAAGCTGTTCTGTGTTCCAAGTGCAATTTGTGGTTATAAAATTCCTGAGCTTGCCCCATCAATGGATAAACTAATTTCCAACTTAATGGAAAGATTTGTAATGGTTTAACTCTTTCATGAGGCTAAAAATTTAGACCAAACTGATTTTAAATCTTATTTACTGAGAAAGATAGTTCTAATCTAAGAATAATCTTCAAAACTATAGCAAATTTTTAAAGGTGTGTGCTCAAAAACAGACATTTCTTTGTAGTTTTCTTGCTTGTGCTGGGAGGAACAATCACCCCATCATATGAATTGTCTTCCATGGTTTCTGTGCTCAAAAATTGATGCTTCAGGGATAATTCATACTCATTGAACTCATATGAAAGAGAGGTACTCTTAAATTTTATTGTGAATTTATTATATAAAAATGTGAAAGTGATCATGTAATTTAAAACTAATTCTGGCTTTTACAATCATACTTTCTTTAGCTCAACTTTAACTAAACTGTCAGAGACAATGGTAAATAATTATGCTTTTTTTTATGGTAAGATGTTGCTAGGAATGTAGTGCCAAGATTAACAATGTATCATCAAGACAGTATCTACAGAGTTACCAATATACGTTCTTTGAATTATATTTTGAATTTCTTTAAAAAGGTATTAGATGTTGATGCTAATTACTCCTTGGAGAAATATCTAAAGCCAACTTCACTTTAAAATAATTAAATGATTTCCAGCTGGATGATAATTAAGTATGGTATGCAATTCATTATTTTTTTTAATTACAACTTGACAGATTGTGATAGCAGGTTAAGCATAGGCTATTTAAGTACTGCCAGAGTATGATATATCAGATGATGTCCCTTCCCAAGAAATATGGAAATAAGGTTAGAGATATATACTCTGGGGACATACCTTGAACTGCCACAGTTTATTTAAAAAGTTAGGTGGGAAGGAGAGTGTATTACTAGAGAAGGTCAAAACTTGTTTGTTTTTTCCCTCAGCAAATTCTAACGTGGAAGTAAATTAAAAAAAAAAAAAATCAGCTTTAATCAGATGAAGATGATGCAGTACCTATGCACAATACTATAACAAAGGTGAAACTTTATGACTCCATTGTTAGTTACTATTTTTACTCAAATTGTGATTTAAGACTTATTTGACTATATATAATACAATATATATATATATAATATATTTATATTATATATATAATATAATATAATTTATTCTATTATTTGAGAATTAAAAGACATTTATGTGAAAGTAGCTGAGGTTTGTACTCAATAAAGTTATGAAGTTTGGCTGAATCAACATCTCTCAAGCCAGAAATTTTTCTTTGCACTGCTCTTACTCTAATATCTAGCAGTCTAAAATATGGATTTGTGAAAACAAATGCAGACAAACAAAAAAAGGCAAAACAAATCAAGTGTATATTTGACATAATGATGCAAAAACAACAAAAAGCAAAGAAAAAAAAAAGCTTAATTCTCATTTACTGAAAATTTAAAGTAATTCTACCTCTAAGGCTAATTTACAACTATTTTTGTAGATAAAATCAAAGTATAAAGAATGTTATAACAGTATATAAACAAATGTAATATCTATATACATATAGTAAAGGAAGGGATCAAGTCTATACTAGCAGAATTCTGAAGCCTTCACAATGGAGATCACATTTATGCTGATGTAAATAGACTTACCTATCAAAGGAGATAAAAAAATCGCATACAAAGGAAAAAGCATAGTTATGGGAATACATAAATGGACATATAACATTCAGAAAGTAAGACATAATGTTTGGTAGGATAGAGTGACAGGCAACAAAAACAACCAAATAAATAAGATGTCAGCACTTGTATAAACTAATAGGATATAAATATTCAAAAACATTCAAAAGAACATCCCAGAATTAATTCAATGAGTCAGTGCTGCTTTCTAACCAGTTAAATCACAGCAGCAGAGATCTTTTCATTCACACTTGCTTATTTAATGCATCTCTGGGAGGATATAAACAAATTATCATATGAGAAACAATAGTAATTAATTTAAATAACTGAAGTTTAAGACATCTGGCAGGATTCTAGTCTGAATCCTCACTTGCTGTATTTGGATAAATAATCTGAAAATGTAATAACTTTATTCCAGTGCAGATACTAAATGGCATCTCATTTTTATAGCCAGATAGTGGTGAGTAAGTACTTAAAAATTTACTGCGTGATATCAGGTTATGTAATTAGAATTACATGAAAGCAATTGGTCAAATATACTGCAAGAGTAAAACACTCCTACTTACTTAAAAGTAAAAATATTTTTATGGTAAACTTTTTCAATAGACATGATATTTCTGAAAATTCTTGAAAAAGGGGACATCAAATTAAAAGAAAGAGAATTAGTTCTAGGGAACGTGGTAGACTCATTTTAGTGTCATTTATTAGAAAGACAATGTTCATTTAAGCAAACAGTTTATGTGCAGGTTTGGTTACAGACCAATACTCAGGAGGTAACTTAGACATCAGATTCCATACAATAGAGCTGCTTATGTTCCCATATCCCTCATTATTGGTTTAAATTATTACCTTTGTCCCTTTCCCTGGTCTAACCTAGTCTACCTTGAGTCTCTTGTCCTTGATGAGACAATAACTCTAGACAACACATTTCTAGTGCTGTCAGAAGCAGCTGGTCTGACAAAAAACACAACAAGGAGTAAAAGATTGAAGTAAAGTGGTCTTTTTATTTATATATTTTTGCTTAATGGTTTGTTTTACATTTTTTTTTTTTTTGGTTTTTCTTAGAATTCACCAATATGTTGATATTCTTCTTCAGGGCTCTGAAGATGAACCCCCAAATATTATATTTTAATTAAATGCATGCAAATGAAATTTCAAAATAGATACTAAAAGGAAAAAAAAAAGCACTTTGAATGAGTAGAATCATCTGCTAACCATTCCCTGTTATGTTATGAGACTACAATCATGACTGTAATGTGTTTATTTTATTGCTATATTTTTCTGTTCAAAATTTCATGGTTCTGACATCTTATTTTGTTTATGTCTGGATAAATATTCACTGTAAGTCGTGATATGCACACACATATCACATATAAGAATCCACATGCATGTATTAGAACAGATACAGCACTTGTAAATAATAATACTTATTGTATATTACATTATATTTGTATGGATAAGAATATGGTGATATGAAATTATACTATGCTATACAACCATTCCTTCCTGATATTCATGATAACAATAGAAAATATTTATATTCCGATATTCCTGAAAACACTGGAGAAGCAAACTTACTAAGTTGTAAGAATTCACAGCAATAAATATTTAGATAATTTAGTATGGGATTCAAAATTTAAAAAAAAAATCTGTCTAGTACCGAGATTGAAGTAGTGATCAAAAAGTTCCCCAAAAACCAGAGCCGAGGACCTGACAGATTTCCTGGAGAATTCTACCAAACATTCAAAGAAGAGATAAATACCTATTCTTCTGAAGCTGTTTCAAAAAACAGAAACAGAAGAAAAACTTCCAGACTCTTTCCATGAAGACAGCATTATCCTGATCCCCAAACCAGGCAAAGGCCCCATCAAAAAGGAGAATTTCAGACCAATACCCCTGATGAATATGGATGCCAAGGTTCTCAACAAGGTCCTAGCTAATAGGATCCAACAGTACATTAAAAAGATTATCCACCATGACCAGGTGGGATTTATCTCTGGGATGCAAGGGTGGTTCAACATTTGCAAATCAATCAGTGTGACAGAACAAATCAATAAGAGAAGAGAGAAGAACCACATGGTCCTCTCAATTGATGCAGAAAAAGCATTTGACAAGATACAGCATCTGTTCCTGCTTAAAACACTTCAAAGTGTAGGGATAGAGGGAACATTCCTCAACTTCATAAAATCTATCTATGAAAAACCCACAGTGAATATCATCCTCAATGGGGAGAAGCTGACAGCCTTCCTTTTGAGATCAGGAACATGACAAGGATGCCCATTCTCACCACTGCTGTTCAACATAGCACTAGAAGTCCTAGCAACACTAATCAGACCATCCAAAGAAATAAAAAGAAATAAATGGTATTTAAACTGACAAAGAAGAAGTCAAACTCTGTCTCTTCACAGGTGGCATGATACTTCTATGGAAAACCCAAAGGACTCCACCCCCAAACTACTAGAACTCATACAGCAATTTGGTAATGCAGCAGGATACAAAATCAATGTACAGAAGTCAGTTGCCGTCTTATACACTAACAATGAAAATATAGAACGGGAAACTAGAGAATCAATTCCAATTACTGTAGCACCAAAAACCATAAGACACCTGGGAATAAAGCTAACCAAAGAGATAAATGATCTATACTGGAGGAGCTACAAACCACTCATTAAAGAAATTAAAGAAGACACAAAAAGATGGAAAAGCATTCCATGCTCATGGATTGGAAGAACATTGTTAAAATGTCTATACTCTCTAAAGCAATCTATACTTTCAATGCCATCCTGATCAAAATTCCCCCAGCATTTTTCAAAGTGTTGGTACAAACAATCCTAAAATTTGACCGTGAATTGCTAAGGAAATCTCAAAAAAGAAAAACAAACCTGGGGGCATGACGTTGCCCGATTTCAAGCTCTATTACAAAGCTGTGATCACCAAGATAGCATGGTACTGGCACAAAAACAGAGACACAGACCTGTGGGACTGAGCAGAGAGCCCAGATATGGACTCACAACTCTACGGTCAAATAACCTTTGACAAAGCAGGGAAAAAATATCCAGTGGAAAATAGACAGTCTTTTCAATAAATGGTGCTGGGAAAATTGGACAGCCATGTATAGAAGAATGAATCTCAACCATTATCTTACACCATACACAAAGATAAACTCAGATTGGATAAAAGACCTCAACATGAGGCAGGAATCTATCAAAATCCTGGAGGAGAACATACACAGTAACCTCTTTGACACTGGCCACAGCAACTTCTTTCAAGCTAAGTCTCCAAAGGCAGAGGAAACAAAAGCAAAAATGAACATTTGGGATTCATTAAGATCAAAAACTTCTCCAAAGCCAAGGATACAGTCAACAAAACAGAGAAGCAACCCATGGAATGGGAGAAGATAGTTGCAAATGACACTGCAGACAACGGGCTGATATCCACGATGTATAAAAACTCCTCAAACTCAACACACACAAAACAGATAATCACATCAAAAAATGGGCAGAAGACATAAACAGACACTTCTCCAAAGAAGACATACAAATGGCTAGCAGACACATGAAAAAATGTTAATCATCATTAGCCATCGGGGGGATTAAAATCAAAACCACATTGAGATACTATTTTATACCAGTTAGAATGGCCAAAATATAAAAGAAAGTAAACAACAAGTGCTGGAGAGGATTGGAGAAAGGGGAACCCTCTTACACTTTTGGTGGGAATGCAGGTTGGTGCAGCCACTTTGGAAAACAGTGTGGAGATTCCTTAAGAAATTAAAAATAGAGCTACCCTATGACCCTGCAATTGCACTACTAGGTATTTACCCAGAAGATACAGATGTAGTGGAAATAAGGGCCATCTGTACCCCTAATGTTCATAGCAGCAATGGCCACAGATGCCAAACCGTGGAAAGAATTAAGATGCCCTTCCCCAGACGAATGGATAAAGAAGATATTGTACAATGGAGTATTATGTCTCCATCAGAAAGGATGAATATCCAATTTTTGTAACAACATGGACGGGGTTGGAAGAGATTAGGCTGAGTGAACTAAGTCAAGCAGAGAGATTCAATTATCATATAGTTTCACTTACTTGTGGAGCTTTAGGAATAACACAGAGGACACTGGGAGAAGGAGAGGAGAAGTGAGTTGGGGAAATTGGTGGGGGAGACAAACTATGAGAGACTATGAACACTGAGAAACAAACTGAGGGTTTTGGAGGGAAGGGGGATGGGGGCTTGGGTGAGCCTGATGGTGCATATTAAGGAGGGCAAGTTTTGCATGGAGCACTGGTGTGGTGCATAAACAATGAATCTTGGAACACTGAAAAAATTAAAAAAAAATCTGTCTATATAAATGCATGTGCTTCAGCTTAAGTTATGCATATCTTCTTGATGATATCACCAACATTTTATTTTATTTTATTTTTTTAAGATTTATTTATTTATTTATTAGTTAGAGGGCGAGAGAGAGCGAGCACAGGCAGACAGAGAGGCAGGCAGAGGCAGAGGGAGAAGCAGGCTCCCTGCCGAGCAAGGAGCCCAATGTGGGACTCGATCCCAGGATGCTGGGATCATGACCTGAGCCGAAGGCAGCCGCTTAACCAACTGAGCCACCCAGGCGTCCCATCACCAACATTTTAAATTGGTCATTTCTTTTTCAGTTTCTCTGGGAGTCACAGATATCTGCAAACCCTCTGGCAAATCATCAACAGTAAAGTTGGTTCCTTTGATCATTTTAAAATACTTTGTCCAAATCCTTATAGTGAAGGGGAAATATCAAAGAAAATGATGGTCTTTTGTGTGTATGATTTTTTCTACAACATTTTTCAATCTGTTCCACTTATTGGCAACTACTTTGATTTTTTTTTTTTTCCTAGCTAGCCAGTGTAACTCTTGCCCCCAACCCTCTTAAGGCCTTTATAATAGGAATTATTTTTACATTTTTTGTGTATGTCCATATCTCTCATTTTTGAAACATTTATTAAGTAACCATACCTTCTTTTACTTCTGAGCAGCTCTTCTTTTCTATAACACAAACTTTGCCTGTCCTTCAAAAGTCAGCTTAGTCATTTTTTCACCTGTAAAATCCTAGTATCATACTTATTCCTCTAATGTAGCAGAAATAGCATTAAAAATCTTTTATTTCTTTCCCTTTTAAAAATAATTCTGGAGGTGTAATTAAATTAAATTATAAGCTATCTTTATTTAAGGTGTGCAATGTGATATGATTGTATATACATCCATACTCATAAAACCATTTCCCCATCAATAATTAGCATATACATCATCTCAAATATTTCTCTGTGTCCTTTGGCAATAATTTTCTTCTGCTCATTCTGCCCACCTTCCACTATCCCCAAACAAAACTCAATCTGCTTTCAATTTCTATATGTTAATTTGCCAGTTCAAGAATTTCCTATAAATAGAATCAGAGAGTATGTTCTCTCTTTTTTTTTTTTTTTTTTGCTTCTTTCCCTTAGGACAATTATTTTGAGATTCACTGATAGTGATTCACTGATAGTTACCAATAGTTCATTCCTTTTAATAGCTAAACAGTATCTCCTCATGTGGTTATGTCACAATGTGCTTATCCATTCATTTGCTGATGGACTTTTGGATTGTTTCTAGGGTATGGCTACTAAAATAAAGCAGCTATATATATATATATATCTGTGCAAATTTTTGCATGGACATATGTGAATCTTGGACAAATACCTAGGGGTGAAAGTCTGAATCTTATGGTAGGACTGTGTAGCTTTTAAAGAAACTTCCATTTCACTTTCCAAAATGGTTTTACAAGTTTCCATCCCCACCAGGAGTCTGTAAATGTTCCCATTCCTCTGTAACCTCCATGTGCTCTGTAGTTTCTTCTTTGATTTCTTTTTTGACCCATGGGCTATTCAGAAGCATGCTATTTCATTTTCTTATGTTAAAATCTTTTCAGACTTAATAGTTTATGAAGTTTAAATTTAATTCCATTGTGATCAGAAAACATATTTTGTATGACTTGAATCCCTATAAATACATTGAGTGTTGTATTTTCTAAAATATGTTCTCCCTTGATAAATTCTTTGTATGCACTTGAATTGAGCATGTAATTTGCAGTTTTGAGGTGGATGAATTTATAAATATCAATCATTTCACATCAATTATGAATTTCAATTCTTTAATATATAGGTAGTCCTCACTTTGTACAGTAGAATGGGGTCATAAAAAACACAATGCAAGCTTATTCTTCTGAAATGATGAAACTAGCCTTTTAAAAAGTTATTAATTTATTTAAGGGAGAGAAAGACAGGGAGAGAAAAAGAGAGTGAATATGAGAAGGAGGCGGAGTAAGGAAGAGGGAGAAGCAGAGCCCCCACTGAGCATTAAGCAGGAGGTGGGGCTAGATCCTGGGGCTCCAGGATTACCTGAGCCAAAGGCAAATTTAACTAAGCCATCCAGGCAGCCCCAAACTAGACTTTATTCAAAGTAAATTGTTCATATTCAATATATTTGTAATAACTGTTTTTTTTTTTTTCAATGTAGGAACTACCTTCAACAGATCCATTTGAATGCTAGGTCAGTAGAGCATGCAACTCTTGATCTTAGTATTGTAAGTTTGGTGTAGAGATAAAAAAAAAAAAACGAAGAAGAAGAAGAAGAAAGAAAGAAAAAAAAAAGGAAAGAAGAAGAAGGAGGAGGAGGAGGAGAAAACTAAAGAAAGAAAATAATTCTCATTTGCAATAATTATTTTTTTTTATTTTTTTCATGTTTCTATGTAGACTAAATAGTAAAGTTGGGAAATAAAACATAAACTAGTTATTTTTTTTTTTTTCTTCTATGGGGTACCTCTCTAAAAAATACATAAATTCAGAAAACTGTTAAATTCTTGGCTAAAACTATTATATTTCTGAATAATTCCAAGTGTAATTATTAGTAACTTCCCTGACAACAAGTGAGATATTAACAGCATCTTATGAATCTTCATGCCATAAACCTAGAGGTAAGATAAATATCTTTATACTGCTACTACAGTCAATCCAGCCTCTATATACAGAAGGATAGTAAACAGCTATCTCAAAAGGAATTGCTAACATCAAGGGCAGATTGAGCAAGACTTGAAGTTTTCCTGAGCAGACAGAACTGGTCTGGCCATGCAGAGAAAGTTTAATTCAGCTCATTTTTAAAGGCTAACTTGAATTAGATAAAGTCTTACTTGTGCTCCTGGAAATTATAATCAAAACTGCAACTATTTCCCATTATTGAGAGGTAACCACTGAAAACTGTAATATTGTAATCAATCACTATAGAGAAAGACCTGCACTGCTTTCTCACAATATAAGTGGCTTTATAATAATATAACCCTTTTATTTTATTTAAAGATTTTATTTATTTATTTGTCAAGACAGAGAGAGAGGGAGCGAGCACAGGCAGACAGAGTGGCAGGCAGAGGCAGAGGGAGAAGCAGGCTCCCTGCCGAGCAAGGAGCCCGATGTGGGATTTGATCCTAGGATGCTGGGATCATGACCTGAGCAGAAGGCAGCTGCTCAACCAACTGAGCCACCCAGGCGTCCCAATGTAACCCTTTTAGTCTATGTTCTGTCTGAGGGTGCCCAGTTTATAAACTGTTTAGTGTGTGCATCTTAAGTTTTTAAATTACTACTTCAATGATACACTGTTTTTATTTTGGTTATTTGAAACTTTGACAGAAGTAACACTTAAATATTGGGAAATCAAGAATTGGAATTTACATATGTTAAAAAAATCTCTTTTTGAATAATTAGCATGGATTTTCATATTACTTTTCATTGACTGAGGCAATAATGCATGTGTGTGTGTGTCTACTTTTTACTTCTATTTAAACTCAAACAAAAACTAATATTCCATTTTACACTCCATTATTTCTAATAGAAATATTACATGCTGATCTTTGAAGTGCAAAACAATTCTAATTTTAAATTTTAAAGGATTTGAAATAAAGAATAGATGGCAAGAATTCTAGGGAATCACTGTGATTCAGAATTAGCATAATATATCTCAGGAGATGCATGGAATTCAGATTAAGTATAAATAGAAAAATCTAAGAATTATAGAAAAACTTAATATTAGAAACTCTAGCCAATCTATCTAAATTTATTGATCACCATAGATCACTTCACCATGGGAAATGATGCAAGTTTAGAGAAAGGGATCAAGGTTTATTAAATAGGGAGACAATGCCACATACACTCCAAAATAAGAAATTTAGTGTAGTTAGCACTTGATCTTCAATTAGTGAATAGTCTCTGATAAACTTTTTTAATTTCAGTGTAGCCTCAAATGTCACCTAATTGGCTAGGCTTGCAGTCAGATGCCTTAATGAGAATTTTCTCAACATAAATCAATGCTAAAGGAAAATGAAATACCTAGAAAAGGGGGAAAAAAAGTAGTTCTAAAACAAGTTTAAAAAATATTTTTCTTATTTCACATTACTAATGCTACTCTTAATGTAAAACCATGTGGCCTAAAGCTATGCCAAGAAAAATTAAATTAGAAGGTTAAAGTAATATGCTGCCAGAAGGAAAAAGAAACAGTATTATTAACCCCAAATAAACATCAAACATTAATAATATATTTGTAGCTATCGACTATTAACATGAACATCATTATTTGTTCATTAAAAGCTCAGAAAATGATAATATTGATGATTGTGACAACATTGGCAATAATAATAACAATAAAAATAATATAAACTATATGGAACTATTTATAAATATCTTAAAATGTTCTCATTTTATAGGTCAAAGTACATGTGGCTAGTATTGATTGAGGATTGCATACATGGATAATTAAATTTCCAACACAATATTCTCCCTGAGGATTCAAGATGACAAGACTCAAAACAGGTCCTTTTGAAAATAGCAGTTTACACTCTCATTGGGAGTATCTTCTGTTGTGAAACATCAGGGTGATTTTGCTCCTCACCTTTCTCCATTCATTTTTCCAAGGAGAGTGCAGATGCTTATTTTCAAGGTTGATATTGATTGCTAAAGATGTAATATATAGCCTGGTGAAATCCTTGCTTTTCAGGACTCACCAGACTCCAATTCTAAAAGTGCTTTTTATGTATCAAATATAGTCTGTCTCCCCCATAATTACATCACATCCAATTGAATAATACAGAAGTCATTATTCTTATTGAATTATGCACCTGCTTTCTCAAAAGTCTAGGTTATAATGTTATGCCTGTCTGAGTGAATAAGCAAAAGGAAATTTAAGTCCTGTGTGATTTTTTTTCACTAACTCAGACCATGCTTTTCTTGTATGCTTACCAACTTCAATAAATAAACTGTTCCAAAATGTTCCAATTCTCTTTATTCCCTCTCTTAACTTCTCCTCATGTTTATACTTTCTGAATTATCTTTTTCTTATATTATTTTTCCCCTTATAATAACCAGGATATCAAGAAATTATAAATCTCAACTCTTTGTCAGCATGATACCAGCTTTCTGGTATGTACAATTGGAGTTAATAAAGTATAAATCTGTTTAGTTTTATTCTGATGAATTTACTTTGAAGTCAAATGCTGAGATACACAGTGGAATTCTCACTGATCAACTATTTGGAACATAAAGTTCTCTGGATTTCATGTCTGGTGAGATTCAGTACATGCTGAATTTTGATAATTATCCTCTCAGCTGTAAGATTGCTTAGAAATGTGAAATTTCAAAGAAATATTCAGTTTAATATTTACAGGCCCAAAAGATGGTTTTCCTGAGGTCATTATATGTCTAGGTCAACAATGTCCAATAGAAATGTAATTCATGCCACATACATAATTTTCAATTTTCCAATAATAACATTTAAAATGTAAAATTAAAATTTAAGTTAATTTTAAAAATATACATTGTTGAACTGAATATATATAAAGTTCTTTTTCATTCCAACATGGAATGAATTTTAAAAAGTTATTGAGTTATTTTATCTTTCTTTTTTCATACTATGTATTTTCATCTTTGAAACATGGTATGTTTTTATACTTAACCTCATATCTAAATTCATATATTAAATTTTCAATTACTAAAATGAAATATAATCCCAACAAAATAATAAAGTTGTGTTTATCAGAAAAAGTGTATATTTCTTTGCTTTATCAATTTGTTTAAAAATAAATTAAATATTGGTATTTTCAATTGTACTATCCTCATTTCAGGTGCTTAGTGGTTTGGTACATATGTGGTTGGTGGCTCCCATATTGGAAGGCATTGCTGTATGCCTATATTGCTATAGGTGATTGAATTGTACCCCTAAGGTCCTCAGAAGTCTCCTGTTTGGGATCTGTTGCAAAATCATGGCTCATGAATGTGCGACCACACTGTACTCTCCCTTTAAAATTACCTCTACTTAGTTCAAGGCCCAGCTGTTACTGTTCTGAAATTCATAATCAGAATCAGGTGTTTTGTTTTGTTTTGTTTTTTTAAGATTTTATTTATTTATTTGATAGAGATCACAAGTAGGCAGAGAGGCAGGCAGAGAGACAGGAGGAAGCAGGCTGTCGGCAGAGCAGAGAGCCTGATGTGGGGCTCAATCCCAGGACCCTGGGATCATGACCTGAGCCAAAGGCAGCGGCTTTAACCCACTGAGCCACCCAGGCGCCCCCAGGATCAGGTGTTCTTAAGTTTCATTTTGCACTGAGTTCTGCAAATTAGGTACTTTGATCCTCAACATGAGTCTGATGACCTTGCACTTCAACCAGCAATTAAATCTAACAATCTACTCCATAAAGATGACATGTATTTTTTAATGTGAAAAGTACTTCAATAAGTACTCAGTTCAGGTTTCTGGCAAATGGAATTAAAAAGCATAAATTCCAAAGTGGTTGGCCTATAAAGGTGATATTTTTATTTTATTTTATTTTTTAGGGTAGTTTAACATGCAAAAGAGGAATAATTCTTTGAGAGAGAATTCTGCATTTAGGAAAAAGAAAGCTCAAGAAATTTATTCCAAGAGGAGTCCAAATACCATTCTTTCTCTGTCTCTTATTGTTTTAAGCAACTTCTTTTAAATCATATTTCTAGGTAGAAGTTTGTTAGAATTTTTTTTTCTTCTTCTTGAACTGTCTTTATTCTTTCTGTGACTACTCAGAAAAATGTTTGGATCTTTATTCGAAATAGCCTTCTGATATTTTTTGTTGTTGTTCTTAATCTTCATGATTATTGAGAGCATTATTATTTTTTTTCAAGTTTAGTAATTATTATTTACTTCTTGTAAACATCTACCAATGGAAATTAATGTTCCCTGGAACAATTGGAAAGCATTTTTTTTATTTTCACATTTTGACATTTCTATCAAGGTTATTGATTCATGTGTTGATATCAGGATTTTCCCCATGTGAGCTTTTACCTTATGTCATCTTCAGTCATTAGAATTTCTCAATATGCTCAGCTACCACAGGAAGTCTCTGAGGCAAAACCAAGTCTGTATATGGCTACATATGTATCTCTCTCTCCCTTTATATGTATGAATATATATTCTTTAAAAACTTTCTTTATTAGATTTAATACAAGATTAATGGAGGACATTTTTAAAATTACCTAAGTGTCATTATCATTCTTTTGCTTATATAATAACAAGTGAAATTCAACAAAAATAATAAAGTTAAGTAAGAAATTGAATGTACTAAGAAATCTATTAAAATCTATATTTGGAAATAAATTAACTAAACGACCTAGTCATCACATAATCCTTTTATCATTTTTTATTACATGATCAATTAAGTCTTGAGTAGGTAGATATTATAAAACTTGATAATAGGAAGAAGCTATAGTTTATATTGGCATTCTGCAAGTATAAATATGTCTATTAGAACCTAGGATATTAATAATATAGTTTAGAGCTCATCGTGGGTATTAAGAAGGGCATTATTGCGTAGAGCACTGGGTGTGGTGCATAAACAATGAAACTTAGAAAACTGAAGAAAGAAAATTAAAAATAGAGAAAAATGATAAATCTTTGAACTATTTTTTTATTTATGCAATATGGAATAGAATAGTGAAAGACTGGAAGGGAAAAGAGAAAGAATATTATAAAATTTGTGCTTTAAACATTTTCATGCATCATGAATTATTTAAAGTTTATGTACATTATTTCTTTTTCTTCACAATAACCTCTGTTATAATAATTATTGTATTCTAATTTTACAGATTATTACCTCTAGTAATGTCAAAATTAAGGAAAAAATTTTATAGAAAATGGTAGAATTGCCTTTTTGACAGAAAAAATAATATAATTATTGTTTTAGAAATCCTTGATGCCAAATATGTTTCAGAATTCTGAATGTTCATTTTTTAGAAGGAAGTACTGTGCATATGCATATATTTGCAGCACCAGGGAAATATGAGATAATAACTTATAATTAAATACATTGTTAGTTCTGTAGCAAAATATAAATGTTACTACTCAGTTGCAAAATAAAGAATTTATAAGTCATATCTTTTCACATTAGTTTTTGTTATCAAACAAATTTTGGAAACATTAAAAATAAGTTTCTTGGAGGAGGGGAAGATGGTGAAGAAGTAAGATATCCTGTTTCAACCACTCCCCTGAAGTGAGCTAAATATCTATCAGAACACTCTGAACACCCATGAAATTAGCCTGCGATGTAAGATTATACACCTCTGGATCTCTACAGGGGCAGAAGGCATCAGTGGAGATATAACAACAAGTAGGAACACTCAAATTGATATCATAGGATAAACAGAGGAGGGAGGAAGCCACCAGAAGCAACCCACTGGAGAGTAATACCCCAATATGAAAGTTCCTTGTGATTGGGGATGAGCATTAACTTGGAGTGTGGTTTAAAGCACTCAAAAAGAACAAAGTGCCTTAAGGGGCAACTGGCAGAATCGGATGGACATAGATATGGCCCTAAGCCCACGGTCCCAGGGTGGATTCAGTTGCTGCCCACCTGTACCTGAGAGTGGTTTAAAGCACTCAAAAGAACAAGTGCCTTAAGGGGCAACTGGCAGAATCAGGCAGACATAGATATGGCCCTAAGCCCACGGTTCCAGGATGGACTCAGCTGGTGCCCACCTGTACCTGATGGGGGCTCCAAACCATGGTCTCTGAGCCCACAAATTTCACGGCTTGCGCCAATGCTCAGGCTGGGTGTACCCCCACCCACACCTGCGAGAACATGGGGCAGGCTCCTGCTAGAGGTCCCTGGCCCACAACCTTCTGTGATCTGTGCTGCTGGTGGGTGAGAGTAGCCCCAGCATGGGCATGGACTCTAGACAGCAGTCCCAGCAATTGCTGCCACTGGCATTGGGCTCGCTTGGACCAATATCACCCACAGTTTTAGTGGCACAGGGCTGCAGAGACAAGCAGGGACCTCAGGCAACCACTGAGGCAGTGGCTGGGAGTGCACACCACCTGTGGGAGGTTGCAGTGGTCAGCAGAATTTGTAGAGGGGGAGTCTGTGTATTCTGGACTACTCAGAGGGGAGCAGACTGGGGTTTCTCTCTCAGGTAGAGGTATTGATGCTGACAAGTTACTTTGCCCTAAACTGAAAAGCTGCCAAAGCCGCCAAAGAACAAAAACCTCCAGAGAACAAAACCCTAAAAAAACAGTTTCCACAGAGCCCAGGCCTTGAAAGGGGACAGGGGGACTCAGCCCAGGCAAGACTAACTGAAATACAATGCAGCTGGCCCCACCCAGAAGACAAGCCAAAAGAACAAGAGGACAATAACCACAGGGTCCCCATAAAACTGTAAAACCCCAACATCAGGGGAAAACAATATATTAAGCTTCTGGTTTTGCCACAAAACCTGCATATTTCATAGATACAACTTTTTTTTTTTTTTGTAATTTGCTCTCACAATTCTTCTTTTATTTTGTTAACCTACTTACCACTACAACTAGATATTTGAGACAACATTTTACATAACTTTTTAACTTGAACTTTTTTCATACATATACCTGTGTTTCCTTTTCTTTTTCTTTTCTTTCTTAAATTAATATATATTTAGATTTAGTCTTCAAGGTAATCTTTTTTTCTATTTAATTCTACCCCATGTGTGAACCGGTTTTAATTTCCCCGTATCTCTGGAAAGTTGAGTCCTTTAACAAAGATAAGATACACCCAGGAAGAACACCTTCCATCTTATTCTTTTGCCAATGTTTCTTGTATTTATTTTTGTTTTTCTACTGTATAAATCTTATTCTTGAGGTTTGTTTAGGCTGGGTTTTTCTTCTTTTTTTTTTTTCCCTTGTATTTTAATTTTGTTGGTCTGTTTGTTTGTTTGTTTTTGTTTATGTGCCTTACAAATCTTACTTTTGGGACTAATTTTGGCTGTTTTTTATCTTTTTTTTTTCCTTTTTCCTTTCTTTTTGGTGGTGAATTCTGATTGCTCTCAAACTTTCCAAGGGACACCTTGACTGGATGATATAGTCAGCTATACATCCCCTCAACCACCTCTAATCAAAATGACTAGGATGAAGAACACCCAACAGAGGAAAAATTCAGAGACTCTGACCTCTGCCACAGAACTATTGAATATGGACATAAACAATATGTCAGAAAGGGAACTCAGGATAACAATTATCCAGGCAATGGCTAGGTTGGAGACCATTAGTAGCAACATATAATCTCTAAGGGTGAAAGTGAGTGCTGATCTGGCAGTACTTAAAAATGCTACCAATGAGATCCAATCTAATCTAAACATTCTAACAGCTAGGGTAACCATGGCAGAAGATTGAATTAGTCATCTAGAAGATAAACTGATAGAAAAAAAAGGATCAGGAGGAGACCTGGACAAAATAGCTTAGAAACCATGAAAACAGAATTAGGGAAATAAATGACACCATGAAACACTCCAATGACAGAATTAGAATTATTGGGATCCCTGAGGTGGTGGAGAAAGAGAGAAGACTAGAAGATAAAGTTGAACAAATACTGGATGAAAATTTCCCTAATCTGGGGAATGGAACAAGTGTTCATGTCCTAGGGGCAGAAAGAACCCCCCCCCCCAAGAAATGAGTCTAGAAAGACCTCCAAATACCTAGTTGTGAAATTCACGAATCATAAATTCAGACAGGATATCTTAAGGACTGCTAGGGGGAAGAGATTCTTATGTATAGAGGAAGAGCCATCAGAACAATGTCATACCTGTCCACAGAACCTGGCAGACCAAAAAGGGCTGGCAAGACATATTCAGGGCACTAAATGAGAAGAACATGCCGCCAAGTATGTTTTATCCAACAAGGGTGATATTCAGAATGGATGGAGAGATAAAGAGCTTCAAAGACAAACAAGGTTGAAAAGATTATGTGACCACCAAGCCAGCACTACGAGAAATATTAAGGGGGATGGGGTTCTATAAAAGAAGAAAGAATCCAAGTATGATATAGAACAAAAATTTACAGAGAATAAAAAAAAAAAAATTACAGAGACAATCTATACAAACAGGGGCTTCACAGGCTACATGATGTCAATAAAAACTTATCTTTCAATAATCACTCTCAACGTGAATGGCCTAAATGCTCTCATAAAATGACACAGGGTTGCAGACTGGATAAAGCGACAAGACAGGTCTATATGTGGTCTACAAGAGATGCATTAGGAATCTAAACGTACATCCAGACTGAAAAGTAAAAAGATGATGAAGCATCTTTCATGGCCTCAAAAGATTCTCATATAAGATAAATTAAATTTTAACCTAAAGATTGTAGTCAGAGATACAGAAGGAAACTACATCATACTTAAAGGGTATATTTACCAAGAAGATCCAACAATTGTAAATATTAATTTATAATTAATTAATATTGATTCCCCAGTAAAGGAGCAGCCAACTACATAAGCCAACTGTTAATCAAAATAGTCATATTAATATGAGTATATTAATTGTAGAGGATCTTAAAACACCAGTCTCAGCAATAGACAGAACATCTAAGTAAAAAATCAACAGGGGCGCCTGGGTGGTTCAGTGGGTTAAGCCTCTGCCTTCAGCTCAGGTCATGATCTCAGGGTCCTGGAATCGAGCCCTGCATCGGGCTCTCTGGTCAGTGGGGAGCCTGCTTCCCCCTCTCTCTCTGCCTGCCTCTCTGCCTACTTGTGATCTGTCTATCAAATAAATAAATAAATAAATAAAATCAACAAAAAAACCAGAGCTTTGAATGACACATCGGACCATTTGGACCATATATATATATATATATATATATAACATTCCACCCTAAAACATCAGAATACTTATTCTTCTCAAGTGCACATGGAAATTTTTCTAGAATAGACCAATACTGGGTCACAAATCAGGGCTCAACCAATATCAAAAGATTGAAATTATTCCCTGCATATTCTCAGACCACAATGCTTTGAAGCTGGGACTCAACCACAAGAAAAAGTTTGGAAGGAATTCAAACACATGTAAGCTAAAGACAATCCTGATCAACCAGGAAATCAAATAAGAACTTAATTCATGGAATCCAATGGGAATGAAGACACATTGGCCCAAAATCTATGGAATACAACAAATGTGGTCCTCAGAGGGACCATTCTTCCCAAAAAAAACAAAAACAAAAAAACAAAAAAACCTGGAAAATCCCTAATACATCAGCTCTCTTGACACCTTAAAGAACTGGAAAATCAACAAAAAATTAAGCCAACCCCACATACAAGAAGGGAAATGATTAATATTGGACCAGAGATCAATGAGTTAGAAACTAGAGATACAGTAGGACACATCAACAAAACAAGAAGCTGGATTTTTGAAAGAATCAATAAGGTCGATAAACCACTGGCCAAACTAATCCAAAAGAAAAGAGAGAGGACCCAAATTAATAAAACAATGAATGGAAAAGGAGATATCATGACTAACACCAAGAAAATAGAAACAATAATCAGAAATTATTATCAACACTTATATGCCAATAAGTTAAGCAACGAAGAAGAAATGGATGCATTCCCAGAAACATATAAACTCCAAAATCTAAAAAAAGAAGAAATTGATAACCTAATAGATGAATATCTAGTAATGAGACTGAGGAAGTGATCAAAAACCTTCTGAAAACAAGAGCCGAGGACCTGATGGATTCCCTGGAGAATTCTACCAAACATTCAAAGAAAAGATAATGCCTATTCTGAAGCTGTTTCAAAAAGTAGAAACAGAAGAAAAACTTCCAAACACTTTCTATGAAGACAGTATTACCCTGATCCCCAAACCAGGCAAAGGCCCCATCAAAAAGGAGATTTTCAGACCAATATCCCTGATGAATATGGATGCCAAGGTTTTCAACAAGGTCCTAGCTAATAGGATCCAACAGTACATTAAAAAGATTATCCACCATGACCAGGTGGGATATATCTCTGGGATGCAAGGGTGGTTCAACATTTGCAAATCAATCAGTGTGACAGAACAAATCAATAAGAGAAGAGAGAAGAACCACATGGTCCTCTCAACTGATGCAGAAAAAGCATTTGACAAGATACAGCATCTGTTCCTGCTTAAAACGTTTCAAAGTATAGGGATAGAGGGAACATTCCTCAACTTCATAAAATCTATCTATGGAAAACCTACAGTGAATATCATCCTCAATGGAGAAAAGCTGACAGCCTTCCTTTTGAGATCAGGAACATGACAAGGATGCCCATTCTCACCACTGTTGTTCAACATAGTACTAGAAATCCTAGCAACACCTATCAGACTAAACAAAGAAATAAAGAGATAAATGGTATTTAAATTGGCAAAGAAGAAGTCAAACTCTGTCTCTTCACAGGTGGCATGATACTTTCTATGGAAAACCCAAAAGACTCCACCCCCAAACTACTAGAACTCATACAGCAATTCAGTAATGTGACAGGATACAAAATCAATGTACAGAAGTCAGTTGCTGTCTTATACACTAACAATGAAAATATAGAAAGGGAAATTAGGGAATCAATTCTATTTACTGTAGCACCAAGAACCATAAGATATGTGGGAATAAAGCTAACCAAAGAGATAAAGGATTTATACTCGAGGAACTACAGACCACTCATTAAAGAAATTGAAGAAGACACAAAAAGATGTAAAAGAATTCCATGTTCATGGATTGGAAGAACAAACATTGTTAAAATGTCTATGCTGCCTAAAGCAATCTATATGTTCAATGCCATCCCGATCAAAATTCCACTGGTATTTTTCAAAGAGCTGGAACAAACAATCCTAAAACTTGTATGGAACCAGAAAAGACCATGAATTGCTAAGGAAATCTCAAAAAAGAAAAACAAAGATGGGGGCATCACATTGCCTGATTTCGAACTCTACTACAAAGCTGTGATCAACAAGATAGCATGGCACTGGCACAAAAATAGACACATAGACCAATGGAATGAACGGAGTAGAGAGCCCAGATATGGACCCTCAACTCTATAGTCAAATAATCTTTGAAAAAGCAGGAAAAAATATACAGTGGAAAAAAGACAGTCTCTTCAATAAATGGTGCTGGGAAAATTGGACAGCCATGTGTAGAAATGTAACTTGACCATTCACTTACCCCATACACAAAGATAAAGTTAAATGGATGAAAGACCTCAATGTGAGACAGGAATCATTCAAAATCCTAGAGGAGAATATAGGCAATAACCTCTTTGACATCAGCCACAGCAACTTCTTTCAAGCTAAGTCTCCAAAGGCAGAGGAAACAAAAGTGAAAATGAACTTTTGGGATTCATCAAGATAAAAAGCTTCTGCACAGCCAAGGAAACAGTCAACAAAACAAAGAGGCAACTCATGGAATGGGAGAAGATATTCCCAAATGACACTACAGAGAAAGGGCTAATAGCCAAAATCTACAAAATCTCCTCAAATTCAACCCCCAAAAAATAGACAATCACATTAAAAAAAATAGGCAGAAGGGATGAACAGACACTTCTCCAACGAAGACATATAAATACAGACAAATGAAAAAAATGTTCATCATCATTAGCCATCAGGGAGATTCAAATCAAAACCACATTGAGATACCACCTTACACAGTTATAATGGACAAAATATAGAGGGCAGGAAACAACTAGCATTGGAGAGGATGTGGAGAAAGGGGAACCCTCTTACACTGTTGGTGAGAATACAAGTTGGTGCAGCCACTTTGGAAAACAGTGTGGAGATTCCTTAAGAAATTAAAAATAGAGCTACCCTATGATCCTGCAATTACACTACTGGGTATTAACCCCAAAGTTACTGATGAAGTGAAAAGAAGGGCCATCTGTACCCCAATGTTCATAGCAGCAGTGGCCACAGTCGTCAAACTGGAAAGAGCCAAGATGCCCTTCAACAGATTAATGGGTAATGAAGATGTGGTCCATATATACAATGGAATATTATGCCTCCATCAGAAAAGATGAATACCAAACTTTTGTATCAACATGGATGGGATTGGAGGAGATTATGCTGAGTGAAATCAGTCAAGCAGAGAGAGTCAATTATCATATGGTTTCACTTACTTGTGGATCAAAAAGAATAAAACGGAAGACATTAGGAGAAGGAAAGGAAAAGTGAATTGGGGAAAATCAGAGAGAGAGACTTACCATGAGAGACTGTAGACTCTGAGAAACAAACCAAGGTTTTGGAAGGGAGGGTCTCAGGGATGGGTGAGCTTTATGGTGGGTATTAAGGAGGGGATGCATTGCATGGAAAACTATGTGTGGTGCATAAACAATGAATCTTTGAACAGTGAAAAAATAAAACTAAATTTTTTAAAAAGTTAATAAAATAAGTTTTTTTTTGATTTTCATATATTTATTTTACATTTTAAATGCAAATCAGTGATTATGTATCTGTTCCAACTGTACCATAACAATATATGAATTGTAGTGATGTAGCAGATTAAATTATAAAAGTGAGCTTGGGCAGTTATCACTTACAGAATGCCAAAAAATATATGTTTTTTACTCGGTAATATGTTTTTTAATTATAAAGAAATTGTACATCAACACTCCTATCTAATTAGTAGACATGGATTGATGCAAATAATTATGTTAAATTTGGGGTTTGGGGCATAAACTAAGATTGAGCAAACTGATTAAGATTTTTTTGCATAGAACACTAATACAGGAGCTCATGAGGTAAACACTTGAATCACAGTGTTTTCATAGATCCTGACTGCCTGAGTCCAAGGACAGGAGAACATGAGCAATGATAATTGGCAGCGGAAAGATAATGTATTTACATGTATTTGTTTCTCTATTTGGTATTAACTTTCTACAACATCATGCATTATATTTCAAATAGAATGATATCTCTAAACATTTGAAAATATATTGAGCTAAATATTAATAATACTATAATTCACATTTTTTTAAATTTTATTTATTTATTTGACAGAGAGAGAGAGAAATCACAAGTAGGCAGAGAGGCAGGCAGAGGGTGGGGGAGGAGCAGGCTCCCTGCTTAGCAGAGAGCCTGATGTGGGGCTTGATCCCAGCACCCTGAGATCATGACCTGAGCTGAAGACAGAGGCTTAACCCACTGAGCCACCCAAGTGCCCCATAAATCCCGGTTTAATATTGTTTGTTGACAATCAGATTGCTGAAGAGTCAAAAAAAGATAAGACCCATGATAGGGAATTTTCATATCTTGCTAGCTGAGTATTTCTTGGGCATTTTAGCATTACAAATAAAAATGTTAAAGATTTTGATAGTATTATCTTTTAATTATTTACCCAAAAGAAATACATCTATGAAAAATTATACTCCCTAATCTTATGAATTATGAAAAAAAAGGAAAAATCACATGATTTCTTAAAAATAGGATATTGGTAAATATGTAACCTAACCATACCATTGCATATTAAAATGTCATTTGTAGTTTTAAAGAATATAGATGACATAGATAATTTCCAAAATGAAATTAGGAAGAAAAAGAAAAA